>JAKZJZ010000090.1:0-92736 GCA_022702705.1 Papilionanthe hookeriana x Papilionanthe teres
TGATATTACTTCTGTTCAGTTACATATTGCTGAAGCTGAAAATTTAGATCTAAGAACTAGGGAGAGAGAAGAGAAAGGACCACATAAAAATGAGGTCGACAAATGGACCCCCAATAGGTGTGGTGTGCTAACCGAAGCACACCGCGCGCATTGGCGTTGACGAAGAGATCAATAAAACCAACACGGACGTCTAAGTGACATACTTAAAACAGAAGTAGAAACAAATTTCCGCTGGGGAGTATCAAGTATATCTCCTAGAACTTGAGATCCCTGAACTCTCGCTGGGGAAAATAAAAGGAGGTGATTTCCAGATCATAAGATCTGGGGAAATTTGATTTAGATTTCATTTCATTTTCTATTCCGAGTTTTTTTTTGGATGTGTGAGTTTAGATTTCGATTTTTTCTGAGTTTCAATTTCGGTTGAGGTTTAATTTAAAATCAATTCAAGGAAAACTGGATTTGAAATGAGAATTGGAACCTAGGTTCTAACCTCGGGATTGCAAAGAGAACTGGAATTTAGGTGCCAGCCTCGGAGTGAGAATCAGAGATTATGTATTAATTGAAAAGGATGAGAATCAAAATTTAGGTACTGATCTTGAAAGTTTAGAGAGAACTGGAATCGGGTTCCAGTCTCGAAGGTTTAATGAGAACTGGAATCTGGTTCCGGTCTCGAAGGTTTAAAGAGAACCGGAATCTAGTTCCGGTCTCGAGGTTTAAAAAGAAATGGAAACTGGTTCCCAATCTCGAAGGTCTAAAGAGAAATGGAAGCCGGTTCCAATCTCGAAGGTCTAAAGAGAAATGGAAGCGGTTCCCAATCTCGAAGGTCTAAAGAGAAATGGAAATTGGTTCCAATCTCGAAGGTCTCAAGAGAAATGGAAACCGGTTCCAATCTCGAAGGTTTAAAGAGAATTGAAATCTGGTTTTAATCTCGAAGGTTTAAAGAGAAATGGAAACTGGTTTCAATCTCGAAGGTCTAAAGAGAAATGAAAACTTGTTTTAATCTTGAAGGTCTAAAGAGAAATGGAAACTGGTTCCAATCTCGAAGGTCTAAAGAGAAATAGAGCCGGTTCCAATCTCGAAGGTCTAAAGAGAATTGGAATCTGGTTCCGATCTCGAAGGTCTAAAGAGAAATGGAAGCCGGTTTCAATCTCGAAGGTCTAAAGAGAATTGGAATCCGGTTCCGAGTCTCGAGTCCCATAGAGAACTGGAATTTGGTTCTCGATCTCGAAGGTCTAAAGAGAAGCGGAATGCGGTTCCGGTCTCGAAGGTTTAAAGAGAAGCGGAATGCAGTTCTAGTCTCGAAGGTTTAAAGAGAACTGGAATCTGGTTCCAGTCTCGAAGGTTTAAAGGGTTGAAATTTGTTGTGGAGATTTAAGTTTAGCGAAAGATTTGGACTGAGACGTGAAAGTGTTTCACGTCCCGCGAGGATCGATTAAAGTCCGATTATTTGGCGAAGGATATGAATCCATGCCATCGAACCAAATTGAAAATTTTCATGGTTACGTGTTAGTAGATTCGGTCGAACTTCTCGAAAAGAGGGAAGGAAATATGGAGAGTCGAAAGGAGATTTAAGAATAGCGAAGGTCTGGGGATTTCGGATTCGGGAATTTGTTTTAGTCGCTTGTTGTGATTTGATTTTTAGCTTGATTTTTCAATTTAGAGTTCACGTTTATTTAGAGTTTGTTTTGACATTCAGATTTTTAAAAGAGAGTTTTCATTTATTTTTATTTTTCCTTTGTTCTTTGCTCGAAGTTCTTTTTACTTTAATGGCGTTTCCCAGTCAATTTGCACAAAAAGAGGTGAAGGCAAAACATGACATAGTCACTTTTATTCCAATCTCGTCGAAAATACATCATACGACTTGATCCAATACATGATGATATTTTCTTTGAGAATTGAATATCTCATACAATCCATATAAATCCAAAATGGATTGTGTAAGATTCTTGAAGTTTCTTTTAAAAGCATGCGAGAAATCCATGTACGAATAGTGAGATGCATAGACATAACATCATCTTCCAAGCCATCCTTGGCGGGAATGCCATATGGATGTGCATTGAAGGTGTCTTATCTCCCATGTAACTCACAGCTCGTAAGGCCGGAGACTCTCTAACTCTGGATCTGGCTGGAAGTTGAAAGGCATCTTTCTGTCATCCATTCTCTTAAAAGTAATAGAAATCCGCTCAACAGGCACTCCTGGAATGCAATGCTTTGCGATGTCCGCTCCATTCCCTTTTAACGTCATAACCGAACCTACCGGTAGTGGTATCTCCATTGGCCCTCGGAACTCACCGGGGCCTGCTATCTGGAGGTCAGATCTGAACATAATATTGCATTGGTTGACAAAAGACAACGTAGCAGAAAGGTCTAACAAAATCATGATGGTCTATGTGTGGAGGCATGCAGTCACCCTCCTTGTAGATGTTAATGATGCAGTTGTTGGGTATGCAATCTGCAGGCAATACTCTCCATGTTATCATCCTCTTTACCATTCTTTTAATAATTTTCGGCATTCGATCCACCTCACTGTGATGGAGTATTCCTGGTGGATTCCCTTTTCTATCTACCACAAAGTTGTAGCAACATCCGCACTGGATCGTAACTCTTCCTTTTCCTGGCATCCATCTTCGGGTTCTGAATAAGTTTTCTCCCTCAGGCGACCAGCTCGGCCCATTTTCTGAAGCTCAACGATGCAGTCTACAATTTGCTGTTGTTCGTAATCTGAGAACACATCTGTATGCAGCTCGAGGCCTTCTAAGATGTTGATCCTCTTGCCACAGATTCTTTCAAAGTATTCAAAAGTTTTCTTTTCAACATTCTGCATTCTTTCCAACTCATATTCTAGAATTATCTACGCAATCGGTGAGGTACTAGTAACGTCTTGGGGAATGTATGGTTCAACCCGGCACGCACTCCCGCATGTCTTGGCTCCTCGGGGGTAGTCTCTGTCGGGACATACTCCGGGGTTGCTTTCGCAATAAGACTCTTTAAAAATGGTGCATTTATCGGCATCGAGGCGCTGATTCTATTTCTCGCTCCTCACGAAATTTCCTTTATCTATTCTCGCTTTCCTTTATGGTTCCTAACAAACCAATTTCTTCGGAGTATTTGTATTGCGGTAGCGCAACTGTCTCTTCATGTTGGTCTACTTGCTAACTTGGTTAACATCTTGTGAATGCGGTGATTCTTGTTCCTCTGCTGGGTGGCAGTGAGAGTAGCTCTCCTTACCTCTTGAATTTACTGTGAGCATGGCGCTGACAAGCCTGCCCTCTGCTGTAGCAACCACGGACTTAACTTTCTTGTCTTCTCCCGTTGCATGAGCGGTATTTACTTTTCTCTTCTTGCTAGCGGATGGTTGACTTGAGCCACCCAATTTCATCACTGTATGGCTGCGGAGCTCTTCCCGATCAATCGGGGTCCAATCATTTTCTTCATATTGCGAGCGCAGTGCGGTGTGAAGTCAAAGTCAATCTCGATCGCGGCTCCATCCCTCACCCTCTTTTCATTAAGTGCTAGACTCACGCCATTTTTAAAGTTTAGAACCAACCGCCCGTTCGACATTTCCCTGCAAAAGACAAGGAAAGGATTAGAGGTTGTACTAAGAACAAGAACAGCAGAAAAAATTTGTTTATTAATGAAGAGCTTTTATTCATTTATTTCAAATTTAAATAGGAGTAGGAAAAGATGAAGAAAGATCAAGAGTGAGACTCGATTTAAAAGGAAGGATAAAAAACTTTATTGTCATGATTTCACATGTTTTCCTTTAACATTTTTTTTAACGATTTTCTTTATCATCCAATTTTTATATTTTTGGGTTCGGACCCGATCATAAGTAATTACTTGTGCCCGTGCTTCTAGGAATGAGGATGCATCCTTCGAAACATCCGGTTGCGTAATACTTCTTTAGATATCGTCCATTGATTGGAAGCATAGGTCGTTCTCTCACGACAATTTACAAGCTGGTAGGAACCTCTACGAGTAACTTGTCTCGACCAAGAATGGCCCTTCCCAAGTCGGTTCAAATTTACCACCTATTTTGCGATGTGTAAGAATAGGTCTTCTGAGAACCAAAACCAAGTCACTGACTTTGAATGTCCTTGGACGGACTAATTTATCATGGGTCTGGATCATCTTGGCTTGATACAGGTCCAAATTCTGCTGTGCTGAAAGTCTTTTGACTTCCAAACTTTCCAATTCTTCTAGTAGTAGTTTGGCATTTTATTACGTATTGATCTTGTTCGCAACTTGCAGATTCCGAGTGAGGGAAGGCTGTACCTCCGAGGTAGAACGGCCTTGGACCCGTACACTAAGGCGTAAGGCGTAGACTGAGTAGAAGTTCTGAAAGTCGTCCTATAGGCCCATAAGGCTTTTAACAACTTCTCATGCCAATTTCTTTTGTTGTCGTCCAAAGTTTTCTTTAAAATTTGGATGAGAGTTTTATTAAAAGCCTCGGCCAAGCCGTTCGCTCTTGGTAATAGATTGTTGAATAGCGCCAATCAATTCCGTGTCTTCTGACAAAATTGTTGATCTTCGTTCTCTTGAATGCAGACCTGTTATCTGAGTTGATTCTGCGGTACCCAAAACGATAGAGGACTTGATTCTTGAAGAAGCGTAGCACGTGATGTGCTTTCACTTCTCTAAGTGGTACGCTATCGCCCACTTAGAAAAGTAATCTGCAGTTGCGAGAATGAAGCGATGTCCTCTTGAAGAAGGCGGTTCTATCGGACCCACAATATATGTGCCCCGACATTCGAAACAGCCACGACGCGATTGTCGGATGTAGCACATTTGGAGGTTGATGTAGAACCACTCCATGCACTTGGCACTCGGTGACAACTTTTGGCGATCTTCATGCGATTGATCATCATTGAGGTCCGGTAGTACCTAGTCTTTTAATCTTAATTTTCATTTTCGGACACAGGTGATGAGCGCCACAAAGTCACGAGTGTACTTCTTTAACAATTTCACGAGCCTCAGACCCGCTCAAGCATCTTAGCCACATCTGATCAAAAGACCGTTTGTATAATGTGTTGTTTATAAATGTGTAAGACAGAGTTCTTTTCTTGAATTGATGGGCTATCGACTTGTCGTCCGGTAGGTTTCCTGTTTGCAAGTAGTCTATTAGTGGCTGCCGCTAATCTTCTGTGTTTTCTATCACTGCTGCATTTGTTCCTTCTGCTTTTTCTGCTGATTTGTGTATTGTATCCATGTCGAGCTATGATAGGACTGTCGTCCTTGAACTGACACTTCAACTGACTCATCCTGCGACGAGGCGGAATTCTTTGCAAGTCGAGCTAACACATCTGCGAGAGCATTCTCTCCTCTAGGAATCTTGTAGATCGTTACATTTGGAATTTGCTCCAACGGTCTCATGGCGTCTTGAAAGTGCGCTCGAGACTTTGCTTTAGAATTCTCTCTTGTCAGGCGACACTGTTGAATTATCGAATGAGAATCTCCGTAGATATTGATGTACGTTATCCCCATCGAATGGTTAATTCCGATCCGGTTATAAGGGCTTTGTATTCTGCCTCGTTGTTTGTACACGGTTACGTTAGACGGTAGGAATACCTTAACATCCCACACTGCGGTGTTGTAAATATTAGTCCGATTCCTGCCTTACCAGGCACTATCATTTGCGATTCTTTGTCTTTTTGTGCTTGAAGATGCTCCAGTCGAAGTACGGTTCCCAACGGCTGATCATCGGGGTCTTCTAGGCTCATTATGCTGCTCGTCGCGCAAGTCGTCGTTGAGAGGCGGTCTGCCGTAGTGGATGTCTTGTAAGGAAGTACGCAGGGACTTGTCCCTTTACGGTACGAAGAGGAACGAAAGTTATATCGAATTGCGATAGTATCATTGACCACTAGCAAGTGCTGCGGGAAGCGTCGGTCGGGTCATTAAATATTGCAATGGATTAAAGTTCGAGATAAGGTTGACCTTATGAGAAAGCATGTAGTGCACGAGCTACTTGTGCGGCGAAGATCGAGGCACGAACGGTGCTTTTTAATAGGAGGATACTTTACTCGCATGTCGGAATTAGACGACGACTTAATTATTAGAGAGTGTTTTTTCCCTCGTCATTGGCACAGGCTAGCGGGGGCTCAGGAGAGTCGTTTAGAGCTGCGGTATAAAGTATCAACGGTCTACCTGAGACTGGGGCTGCTAGAACAGGAGGTGTCATTAGCTATTGTTTGATGTCATTGAAGGCATGTTGATATTTAGACTCCCAAGTAAACTTGGCATCTTTCTTAACCAAAGCAGAAAAAGGCTGACACCTTCCTAACAGATTCGAGATAAAGCATCGAAGATATGCCAATTTCTTTTGAAAGGACCGTAGTTGTTTCGAGGTTTTAGGAGGTGGCATTTCTAAGATAGCTTAATCTTCTCCGGATCGATTTCGATTCCACGATGTCGAACAACAAATCCTAAGAATTTCCTGAGAGGTGACACGAAGGCGCATTTTGAAGGGATTCATCTTAAGGTTATATTGTCTTAACCGCTCGAAAATAATTCTCAAATCATACAAGTGATCTTCTTTTAATTTGATTTTGATGACCACATCATCCATGTAACACTCGACTTGGTTGTTAATGAGATCATCAAAAATCCTTGTCATTGTTCTTTGGTAGGTTGCTCCTCCGTTCTTTAATCCAAATGGCATCCTTTGTGTAACGGTATACCTCGATCGGCGTTACGAAGGTTGTAAGCTTTTCATCTTACGGTGCCATCTTTATCTGGTTGTATCCTGAAGATCCATCCATGAATAGAAGACTTCATGTGTTGAAGCGATGTCGATCATCGATTGCTGGAATGGGTAGCGGGAATTCGTCCTTTGGACATGCTTTGTTTAAATCTCTGAAGTCTACACAAATTCGATCTAACCATTCTTCTTTATTGTGGTACCACATTGGTTAACCAAGTTGGATATTGTTCCTCGCGGATAAATTTAGTGTCTATTAGCTTCTTAACTTCGGCTATAACTTGTTGTTCAATCTCCGGACACATTCTTCTTGGAGCTTGTCATGTGGAATAGCACTGGGATCTACTCCTAACTTGTGAGCTGCGACTTACGGAGCTAACCATGGCATTTCATCATAACTCCAAGCAAAACAGTCCTTGAATTCCATCAATAGCTTGATTATGTTTTCGGAGTCTTCTTTATTGAGTAAGGAGCTAACAAAGGTCGGCTTAGGCTCTTCGCTAGTACCTAAGTTAACTTCCATTAACTCGTTTATTGTAGATTTAATTTCTTCTTCGAATTCGGCGGAGCATCCCCGATTGGTAGATCTTTGAGATCTTCAGAAACTTCGAGAAACTTTCATCATCTTGGTGATTGACAACTAAGCAAAATCCCAAATCATCAACGAGACCCTACTGTGCAAATCCGAGACCATGTTTTGAATTGGGAGGTCTACGGCATTATTCCATAATTTTCGAAGTGTTGTGATCGACCTTTTGTCCATTATTTAGGTAAGAGACCACGTTGAATTAAATTTTGAACACGGGGAGAGTACGCTCGAAAGGCGGTTCCATTAGTTCGGAAGAAGTAACATCTTCAAATTGTACATCTTTTTCATTTTTGGAAGAAGAAGCACCATGGTAGAATTTGATTGGTTTAGTACCACCACCGTGCACTTCCTTGACCACCATACCCTCGATCTTATTAGAGTGGATCGGGGTCAGGGTCATAGTATGTACATAATGGTTAATCTTCTCGTACATTGATTTGTATTCTTCATTCTTTTCATCTTCGAGAGAGATCTTGAACTGGGGTTTCTTTTGATTTACTATTGATGCTTCTTTCTTAATTTCTTCATCTTCGAAACTGGTCTCCCAATCAACGTTGATGACTGGTTTCTTACGTCCGAGCTCGATACAACGTCTCTTCCATGACCTCATCCCCGGCCTCGACCTCGGGTGTGAGTCTAGGAGAAACCTTCACCATCTCGCCGTATGGGTGTGGTGAGTAAGCTGTTGGACTAGAATCTACTGCTCTTTATCATCTTACACTTCTTTTGCTTCATTTGGTATGATGTTTAGGAAAAGATTGTTTTTCAAAGGCGCGTAGTAGTGCATCTTCACGAATTTCGATTTCATGTACGGAGAATGGTTGCAAGTCACCTTTGATACACTATTCTCCTCCTTCGTAATATTTTATGCACTGGTGCAGAGATGTCGGTACCATCCAGTTTTCATGGATCCATGGCCAACCCAGTAGAGCGTTGAACGATGTCTCAGAATCAATTATATGGAATTTTGCGGTTATCTTTGCTAAGTCATCGGTCTTCATTAATAGTGTTATTGATCCAAGAGCTCTTTCTCCTTTCTGATTGAACCCTCTTAATAACATCTTGTACGCCCGAGTTCAAGAGTATCAATTTCCAAATATCTTGCGTTCGAAGGCTCATTTTGTTGATTGATCTTTGTTGGATCAACCAACACTCTCGAGAGCGTAAACTTTCCAATAGTGGCTGAAATGTTCAATTTGTCGGTGTGATCGGCCGTTCAGAGTAGTAGATCATTGTCCGTGAAGGTAATACCTCGTTGTTCTTTTAATGAGCAAACCTCGTCGAAGGAATTACCGGCCATTTGAGCTAAATAAATTTCTGGATAAAGTAAAGCCTTGATCAGAGTTTCCCTCATCTCCTTTGACAGGATCAGAGTGTCGTGTTGGCATATTTTTAGGTTGTGTGTTATATTTTAAAAAAGGGTCGCCTACAGAAATTGAAAAGTAGTATTTGATTTTGAAAATAATTTTAATTTTGAAAATTTTAAGATATGAAATCAAACCGATCTCACATCCCGAATAGTTTATATAAATGAGCGCTACATCACAAATCGTGTATACTATTCGAGGAATAGACGCCTTGCTTGATGATGGGGCTCGATTAAATAAACTAGAAGATTTGTGACATCCGTTTGGTATGTGAACCAATTTTATAAGGCGACAAGTTCCTATTGCTTAATATAAAGGAATTAAACGGGGTTTATATTACACAGGTTCTTAAAGTTCTCTATAAAGGCGAGCCCTATAGTTAATTACATCTTAAATGATGGGAATCATTTAAGAAAACTCTCGATAATGATCGGTGGTTTTGCTCTCGAAAATTTCGAAGTTTAAGGTTTTCGAAGAGATTGAATTTTGGAATTTCGAAAGGGGTTAGCTCGAATTTGGAACGAGTTTATTTTGGAGTCCGATGGAAGAGAGGTAGGAGAAAGTTGGAGATCTGAGGAGAATCTTAGCAACTTCCGAAACTATCTTATTGTTTGGCTTCGATTTGGGAGTTTATTTAATGTTTCGATCTCGCCGATTTTAATTAATTAGGACTTATGCTTGTATGATATAATCACACGAAGTAGCCTCGAAGATGTGAGGGTTTATGTCGTACCGAACAACTACCTCGGAGTCTAAGACCGGTTAGGGCTTAATTTGCATAACATGATCATGCAAATGCACTAACGAAAAGTTGAGGATTTATGTTGCACTAGGAAAACTACCTCGAAATCCTATGGCTTGGTTATTTAATTCTAAGAAAGGTTTCTGCGATGTAGACTCGAGTTTTGTTGATGACGATGGCCGTCTTTGCCTACTATGCTCCAAGCTCCTTGTTGTTGCAGAGGTTTAGCTTTTAGAAGTCATAAATCGAAAGGATGAGAGAAGTGTTTTGGTTTAGAGAAATCTTAAAATCCAAATGTCTTTAATGTTTTATTAGGGAAATCTTAAAGTTGATTATAACAACATAGGTTAAGATCCCGCGGTTCCATCCTTCCGGCATCATTATTTTTATCGGATTCACTTGAGTCGAGATGAATTTGCTAAACTCGATTGAATGAGTTCCACACTTTCATTTAGACCATGGGAAATCCCGTTAGCGACACGTAGGTTACATCATCGAGGTATTCTAGATCATCCAACAAGACGTTTTAATTTAGTTAAAGTTGTAGTTTTGTTGTTACGTTTCGTGATTAAATTTTGAGTTGTTTTATATTTTGAATGTTGTGGCGGTGGATTTTATCTTGTAGTGACTTTTAATTCAGTTTTGGTTTCGGTTCGGAGACTATCCTAAAGGTTTTGGTTTTCATGCAACGATCTTGTTTAACATGCGAGAAAGTAAAGCGCGATGTAGGTAAAGAAAATGCAATAAAGTAAATTGCGATAACATAAAAGCGTACCTGGAGGGTCTTCCCGTCATTCCAAGCTACACTTTAAAACACATATTAAAGCATTTAAATATTTCAACAAGTACCTAGAGTAAAGACTAAAGGAAGGGTTTGGGTTGTGCAGGAATCCCAATCACATGGTTAGTCATTTCTTATGACGTCTAGGTTCTTGATTTTGGTTAAGGATGATTTTCTTCACCAAAGAACAATTAAGTTCGATTGTTCTTTAAAACTACCCATCGTATTGAGGAAGTGCTTAGAACAAATCCTAAACATCTTTTCGATACCTTTGGGACGAGTTTTGAGTCGAGTGAATTTAATTACACGGGTGAATTAATCATCGAGGGTTTAGTTAAGTTTTGTTTCCTTGCTCGGTGAACTAGGATATTTGATTATCACATGAGTGAAGTGACATTTCACTTAACGCTTCGTTTAATAGTTATAATAATTTAAAGCTTTCGAGAGGCGAGTTAATTTGTTAAAGATTTTAATGATTTGAAGTTAAAGTTGATGATTTACTTTAATGTGATTTAATTATGAAACTTTAATCAATGATTTTTAAGTTTGGAATGGTGTTTGATTCATTTAAGTTAAACCTTTTATAAATGATATCAATATCTTATGTTAATTTAATTTTTTTAGATTAACTTAGGTCGAAAAGAGGTGTTCAAATTATTTATTAAATTTTGATGATTTAATTTAGATTAATTATATTAATTAATTTAATTTTTTTTACATTATGTTTTAAGGTAAGTTGTCTTAAAATTATTTAAAATTTGCAAATTTGATTTAAGTTTGTTTTGAAATGATTTTAAATTAGTTTCAAATATTTTAATTTACTTTTTAATTATTTAACATTTTTAGGCTTTAATCAATTATTAAATTATTTAATGATGTAGGTTTTAATTAAATTAAGAATTATTTACTTTTAATCATTTAATTATTAATTCCACTTATCCTCTTAAGTTTAAGAGTTAAATATTATTAAGTGATTTATTTAGGGATCTTTAAATTAAAGAATCAATATCCTCTTAAATTATATCCCCATTTTAATAATCCAATTTTAATTAATCTTCCAAAATTTAAATCATTTAATTAATTAAAGTTTCATTTTTGGTTTATTAAAGTGATTAATGGGTTCCTACCCTTTGATTTCCCAAAGTTTCGATCATCTAGAGAAAATTAAAATCAGATATTTTACCCCCATTTTGATTAAACCTAAAGTTTTAATTAGGGGTTAAAATCTTTTAATTACCTTTATGCCCCTTTAAGCTTATTTATTTTATAACTCATTAAATTAAGCTTAAATGAACTTAAAATTTTTATGCCACTTCACTCACATGTCGATTAAGACATTAGAGGAGAAAATGTGAATTTTCTGAATTTAATTTATTTATATAATTATTTTTAATGGAAAATAGGGGTTTTCAAAGAAAATTCACCAACATAACCAAGGTAAAGTTTCTATTCTTAAGAAAATTATGGGATGTTCCTAATGACCAGAGGACCACTTGGACCAATTTTGGTGATTTTTGAATTATATTTTATTTATTATAATTATTTTAAGTTTTGGAGTGTTAATTAATTATAAAATAAAATAAAAGTTGAAAAATGGATTTTATATTTTTCAAAAATCTCTCTAACCTCAAGAAATTCAGAGAAACAAATTTTATATTTTTATGATTTTTCCTTGATTTATTAGAATTAATTTAGTGGGAAGGCTAGAAAATACATTTTTTTAATTCAAAAATTGGTTTAAGGCTTTGAAATTAAATATCTTAACCTAGAGACTTAGGAAAAATATTTGATTGGTTCCTAAGTGATTAGGGGACCAAATATGACATTTTTATGATTTTTATTATTTTTGTGATTTTTATTATTTTTTAATTATTAAAAATATTAAAATATGCTTAAAAATGAAAATTTTTAGAAAATTTCAATTTTATTTTTCTTAGACTCCTCTGATATCAGAGAAGTTCCAAAATCAATTTGGTGAATTTTTTAAATGTATTTTTGGAGTTATGAATTTTTAAAGTTTAATTTTGATTATGTGGCTTAATTGATCTATTTAATAGGGTTAAACATTTCGATTGACTTCAAATTTTTATGTGAGGTTCCCTGATCCTAAAGATTAGTGGAGAATTATTTTCAAGTCATTTTAATCTGTGATTAATTCTAATTAATTAAAGTTCAATTTAGAGTGATTAGGTTAATTAGGGTTATCCTTAATGAATTAACTCAAACCATAATTATCCTAAGGTCCTCTAGTCCTAAGGAACTTCACCAAATTTTCCTAGAATTTTCTAAGCAACATACTAATTTTTGGAATTAAAATATCTAAAACAGTGTCATGAACTTGAAAAATACATAACTTGTCGTAAGGATGACCTCGACCTTGAAAAATTTAGGGAATATTCCCCAAGTCGGAGGCTTGAAAAGCCCTATGGTCTCATGCTTATGGTGAAATGTCTATGCAAATGGAGAATTGAAATACCAAAATGAGTAAATAATTAATTAAAAATAAAATACTCATCAAATTAACTCAATTATTTTTTCACATTATTCTCCTACTATTCGACTGAGCGAGAGGACATTTTTCTTTTATTTTTGTGATTTTTTTATGCGAAGATATGAATTTTTTAAGTTACGAGTATTTAATTAAATCGGAAAAATCCTATTTTCCTACTTATCCACGTCGGCGCCGCGTCAACCTACGGTGGATCGAACTCCGCGCGTCGTCTTCTGTTTCGGCGCCGCCATCCGACTCAGCTGGCACGCAGCCCGCGGTTCACGTTCCATCTCCTTGTCCGATGCCATCTGAGCCGTTCGTTCGATACACGCGCAATCCGACGGTGGTAGATCATCGTCTCCGAGCTGGTGTGCACTCGTGACCATCGACCTTCTAACCCTAATATCTCCCTCGATTCTCAATGGATTTTCGAGTTCTTATGATCTATGGATTCGTCTTGAGAAGACGAACACATCCATACGGTTAACATGCCATGAAATTAAGCCAAACTAAATGGAGAATTCATAGAAGCTCGGGAGGAAGGAAGAGTCCATACCTTGGCTCTGAGAGGTGAAGCCTCAATCAGAGATGCTCGGCACGTTCGTTGGAGTCCAAGGAGGCTAGGGATGAAGCACAGGCTGTGGTGAAATGTCTAGACTTGATTTCCACAGAGCACGATCACAAAGCTTGGAGAAGTTGGAACAAGCTGGGTGGCACTGGAGAGGGGGCTTTCATGCGGGAACTCCTTCTCTACCTCTGGTGAAGGTGTGAGAGGAATTAATTTGGATTTGGTGAAGAATTGGGGAGTGTCCTGTTTCTGGCCTGATTTTCAGCTGAGAAATTGGGCTCAGTTGGGGGATTCAGGGCAGGAGAACAGTGGGGATGAGCTTCTCTTGGCTAGGAGGAGTTCTGGAGTGATTTTGGCAAAGTTTCCTTAAGGTTAGGTTCAGTACCTTTCATGGCCGAGAGGTGTGGTGTTTAAATAGGCGAGAGCTGGAGGGCTTCCGGGGGCGATTAAGGGCTGGGTTCGAGTGCTGGGGAAAGAAGAAGAGCCATGGAGTCCGATTGGAATGGGATAGCTCGGCAAATTGATTTTGAATTTTTGAATCCACCTAAGCCTCTCGGCTTGGTGTTTTCGAGCAGCTGGGGTGGTCGGCCGGCCAAGGTCGAGTCGGGCGAAGTTCGGGGATGCCGGAGAGGTTGAGTGGTGGAATCGATTGGAGTATTTGATGGCTTTAGGGTAGAGATTTAATGAATATTTGGGATTTGGGTTAGGTGAGGCTAACGTTGGTTTAGCCCTTGGTCCAAAGGCTAGATCTTTGCCCAAAGTGATTGGAGCTAGTCTTGAAGTCCATGGAGAGGTTTGGGTGAGCTTAGATGGCTGGTTTTGAAGTTTGGGGAGGAGATTTGATAGTTTAAGAGTGAGGAAAATTTGATAAGAAGGGAGAAGGGAGGGGTTACCCTTCCTTTGCCCAATTTGGCAAATATTGACTTTGGTATGGCTATGGATGATGCACATGCCATGTTATGCTATGTATGAGCCATTAGAAAGTTTCATGCAAAAGGAATTAAAAGCTTTTATGAATTTTGGGGATTTTGTGTCAACATGCTCTAATTTGGTTAATGAGCCATGTATACATGCAATGCTTCATGTAATGCCATGGAATGGTGTTTTAAATATCATGAGGTGATAGTATGATAAAAATATGTCATATGGGCTCACTTTTGGGCTTTTAAAATTTAATTAAGTGGGCTTTTCAAAATGCACGAGGGTATGGGCCTTTTAACATGCATGTGATGATTTAAAATTTTTGAAATCAAATATGGGATGACCAAATTGAATTGGGATTGATTGAAATTGGCTTTAGATATGTTGAAGTTTGATTGAAATTTATTTGGGAATTTTCATGGGCCACATAGTTTAATTTGAAGAGGGTTTGGGCTTATGGGCCAGAAATTGGGCTTTTTGGCCCAAGTGAATTTTAAGAGAGTTTTATGCCAAAATTTTAATCAAATGAATGTTGGTTTTGGTATAGAAACGTGTTAGGCAAGATTTGGGACAATTTTGAAGGAAAATTTAGTTGATTTGGATTGGATTTGGGTATGTTTGGGTTCATGGGTGATTTAGGGCAAAAATGGGGTCTTGAGTATTGAATTCAAATGTGAACCAAATTGGACTTGGTTTTAGTTGAAATTGGTATTAGGAATATTATTTGATCAAAATTGGGGTCAATTGAGCTAGTTTGGCTTGACATTGGGTCCATTTGGTATAGGATTGGGTCGAATTGGGGATTTTGGTAAAAGTGGGCTAAATGGACAAGATTGGCTCATGGTGTAGTTGAAAAAAATGAAATTGGGAATATTTGGGATTTTTTGGAAATTTCTGGGAATTTTTGGAATTTTTGGAATTTTGGGCCAAAAGGGTATTTTAGGGTATCAAGAGGTTATTTGGAGGGTATTGGGGTATTTTGGTAAATTTAAAAGGTGGGTGTTGTTTTGAAATGATTTTTAGGAATTTTGAGAATTTTGGGTAATTTTGGAAGTTTTTTGGAGAGTTTTGTGGTAGGCTCATGGCTATAGGGGTATGCTTATGGATCTCAACCAAGTCTAACCACTTTGGGATCAAGCTTAGCCAAATGGTAACCACTTTATGATTCTTCACATATTGACCTTAGCCATCTTAATCGAAGATCGGTGGCTTCGGTTCGATTATGTGAGTTTCTTAAAGGGTGAAAGGCGAAGATTCGAAGTTTAGGGTTAAAGGGTAAAATGGCTTAGGAGTGTGTGTGTGTGCAAGAGAAGCTCGGGGCACCCGGGGTCACCCTAAATCCAAACAATCCTATAGGAACTCACTATTGATTGCCCATATGGTGATTTTAACCTTCGAGGTGATTTAAAGGTTTGCGACCATCCAAGTGGGATCCCGAGAGGAGTCAGAAGTAGTTGAGTTGTTAAAGGGTGGGTCCCAATTCTAGTCCTCTAGGATAGTCAATTAGAAACCTTATGGCTAGATCCTAAGAAGCACTAAGGAGAGAAAAGAACTCACCAAAAATGAGCTCAACACATCGTATATGCTTAGTTTGAGTTGGTAGCTTCCTAAGATGGGCTAGCACGTTGTAGTCCACTTTATTACCATGTTCTCGGTTTCTTCCCGAATGGGCGATTCCTCTGCTTTGGGGTTGGCTCTTCCCTGAGCAACCACACGCTTTCCTTTATCCTTTGGACCCATTTTGGGGGTAGAACTTTTACGCTTCTTAGATTTAATTCGGTTATTTCTTCTAAATGCTAGGTGTTGAATGCTTAGGTGTCTCCTCTTGAATTGGAATGAGCGGCTCTTCGGCGTTGCTTCGGAATTTGATGACTCTAATTCTATCATCAATCGAAGCTCCTTGAAATTCATAAATAGACTCGCCGCTTGTTGAGCTTTCGTAGCCATCCTTGTGAACTTCTTCTCCTTCGTCGTGGTCATTGAGGATTAGTATGATTGGAGAATCGTTATTTATATCCGAATTGAGATCCGGATTAGCTTGGTTTTGTTAGTTATGTAATCGTTAGAAACGGTCGAAATGTAGCTAACACCAAAACTCTTATCATTATAAGATCTCGTCGGGGCGAGAAAATAATCATACGAGTCGGAGGTTCGAGGATTTCTCCCGTGGATCGGAAACAACTATCCTAGGATAAACAACCCCTAGTCTACTCTTCGGAGCCTCAGTTTTCTTCTCTTCCACGATCTTCTCTTTCTTGTGGGGCGGTTCTTCGATTGCGAACGATAGCACCAGCTTGGCAGGTTTCAAACTTTGAGTTGAAGCGTGTACCGAAGCGTTCTGGATATGATCTAAGATTTTCTTTGAAGACTTTGTCCAGACGGTACTCCATCCATCATGGGTCGTGTAAGGGTCTATCGGAACAATGGGATCCGTTGAAATAACATTGACGGAACCTCCCTTTTGGGGTTCCTTCATGTATTCCTTCGGGATTGTTATGTTCCCTTTACGGAGATTGTCATCAAGCGAAATCTTGAAAGTGATGCAATCCTCTATCTTATGCCCGAGCATCCAGTTGGTAGAGCGATAGTTTGGATGATATTTCTTGTTGACTTCTTCGGCCTCTTGGGCTACAGTAGGCTGAAAATGCGAGTGTCTTCATTAAAGCTGCGGAACATCTTCACTACTTGCTTCGGTTTTGAATGGATATTCCTTGTTCGGAAAATCTTTCACGGTACGGCCGTGGACGAGGCGGTTGTTCGTAATGTCGAGGCAATTGATAGCTCGGTCGAAGGCATTGATAACCTGCTGAGGTTGTTGGTAAGTACGTTGCGGTGGTTGATAGCTAGGGTCGTGGCCGCTCCGGTATATCCGTACTAGTCGCTTGCCCTTATCTACCACCGCAGACGATTTCGGACTTCTTTTCGAATGTTTTCATCGGTTTATGTTTATCGATCTTATCCACGAAACTTAGTCGCTTTGCCTCTTCTTGCAAGATCCCGGCCTTGCTAAGCAGCTTCTCAAAAGTCTTGATTGTAAATCCTTTAAGGAGAAGTGCTATCGGGCCTTGGATGCTTTTCAATAAAATACCGATCACATGCTGTTCCTGAAGTTGTGGTTCACACTGCATACTTAAATTGCTCCATCGAAGTATGTAATCCACTAGAGTCTCGTTCGGTTTCTGGTGCTCCACCACTAGATCACCCATGGTGATGTGGTGCCGTGCTCTGGAAAACCGCTTAACGAAGAGGTTTTCTAACTCTGAAAAGGTCTTAACTGAGCCATTTGGAAATTCTGCATACCAGTCGAAGGCGTTCCCCGACAAACTTCTGACGAACTGACAGAAGAGTAAAGCGTCACTCCCACCGGCATTGCAGCAACTAGCGCGGAAATGTGTGACATGCTACTGGGGGTTTCCCGTTCCATCAAAAGACTTAAACAGAGGTGGTACGAAGTCTTTTGGGTATTGTACGTCATCGGAATTCTTCGGGGTAAGGTCTACGCATCTGAATAGATCCTCCGCTCTTAGGCGTGCTAAAGCTTCTCACACCTGCTGTTCTACCATATTTTTAATGTCCTTTTTGGGAATCATGCTCTGTGCAGAATCCTTTTTTGGTGGCTCATCTCTGTTGACGGATGTGATCTCTTTTCCTCCATCTGCAAATGATTTCAAGGGGTATTTCTTTTTGAGGTTGCACACGACTTTGGAGAGTGGCTAAAGAAGCGACCATCTCTTCCATCCTCCTTGCCATCCGGGAAATGTCGGCGTATTTTTTAGGTTTTAAATTTGATTTAAATATATATATATATATATAATTTAGAAAGTAGCATTTGATTTTGAAAATAATTTTAAGTTTGAAAGTTTTTAAGATATGAAATCGAAGCTGATTTCACATCCCAAATAGTTCACATAAACGAGCGTCGCACCAAAGCCGTGTATCTATCCCGAAGAATAGACACCTTTGCTTGATAATGGGGCTCGATTAGATAAACTAGAAAGGTTTGTGACATCCATTTGGTACGCGAACCAATTTTATAAGCCGACAAATTCCACTGCTTAATATGAAAGCATTAAACGAGGTTTATATTACACAGGTTCTTGAAAATTCCCTATAAGGGCAAGCCCTTATAATTAATTACATCTTAAGTGACGAGAATCATCTAAGAAAACTCTCGATAATAATCGGTAATTCTGCTACGAAGAATTTCGAAGTTTAAGTTTTCAAAGGATTGAATTTTGGAATTTCAATAGGGAATGGATCAAGTTTGGAACATTTTGTTTTGGGATTTCAAAGGAAGAAAGGTAGGAGAAATTACAGATTCGAAGCGAACTTTGGTAATTTCTCGGCTATCCTATTATTTGGCTTGAATTTAGGAAGATCCTAATATCTATTTAATGTTTTGATCTTGCCGATTTTAATTAATTAGGACTTATATTCGTATGACATGATCACACAAATAGCCTCGAAGATATGAGGGTTTATGTCATATCGGATGACTACCTCGGAATCCTAAGACCGGTTAGGGCTTAATTTGCAATGCGAAATGCTAACGAAGGTTGAGGATTTATGTTGCACTAAGAAAACTACCTCGAAGTCCTATGGTTTTGTTGTTTAATTCTAGGAAAGTTTTGCTGATGTAGATTCGAAGTTTTCTTGACGACGATGGCCGTGCTTGCCTACCATGCTCAAGCTCCTTGTTGTTGCGAGAGGTTTAGTTATAGAAGTCATAAATCGGGAGATGAGAAAAGTGTTTTGGTTTAGAGAAGTCTTAATTTCCAAGTGTTTTTGTGTTTTAATTAAAAACAAATCTTAAAGTTGATTATAACGACACAGGTTAAGATCCCGCGAGTTCCATCCTTCGGCATCGTTATTTTTATCGGATTCACTTAGTCCGGATGAATTTGCTAAACTCAGCTGAATGAGTTCCGCACTTTCATTTAGACCAGTGGGAAATCCCGTTAGCAACACGTAGGTTACATCATCGAGGTATTCCCGATCATTCAACGGGACGTTTTAATTTAGTTGTAATTGTAGTTTTGTGTTACGTTTGTGATTAAATTTTGAGTTGTTTTATATTTAGAAATGTTGTGGCGGTGAATTTTATCTTGCGATGACTTTTAACTTAGTTTTGGTTTCGAGTTTTAGGGACTATCCTAAAGGTGTGGGTTTTCATGCAACGAGTTGTTTATCATGCAAGAAAAGTAAGTGCGATGCGATTAAATAAATTGCAATAATGTAAATTGTAATAAAATAAAAGCGTACATGGAGGGTCTTCCAGTCATCCCAGCTGCACTTAAAACACAATTAGAATATTTAAGCAAGTTCCTAGGTAAAGCTAAGGGAAGGGTTATGGTTTTCTACCAAGTTCCTAATCCTATAGCTAGTCATTTCCTATGACGTCTAGGTTCTTGTGTTTTGGTTTGAGGACGATTTTCTTCATCGAAGAATAATTAAGTTCGATTGTTCTTATAAGTATCCTATCATATTGAGGAAGTGCTTAAGAAGAATCTTAAACATCTTTTCAATATTCGATAGGATTGTTTTAAGTCCGAATGAATTTAATCATACAAATGAATTAATCGTCAGGGAATTCAAGTTTTGTTGTTATCTTGCTCGGTGAACTAGGACATTTTAATATCCTATAAGTGAAGTAACATTTCATTTAATGTTACGTTTAGGAGTTATGACAATAAAAATTTTCGAGAGCGAATTGGTGTTCCAATGATTTGTGATTTAGTTTAACTTCGAGTTAAAGGGTTTAAATTTGGAATAGTGTTGAAGTTGCTTTATATTTAATTTCTTTATGTCTTAGGTGATGTTATTTAATTCAATTTAATTTTAATTTAATTTAATTTAATTTTAATTTAATTTAATTTAATTTAGTTTGATTTGATATAAATTAATTTAATTTAATTTAACTTGATTTAATTTAATTTAATTTAATTTCCTTCAATTTAATTTAATTTGATTTAATTTTAATTTAATTTAATTTAATTTAATTTAATTTAATATGTTTCAATTTAATTTAATTTAATTTAATTTAACATTTTTTAATTTAATTTAGTTTAATTTAATTTATTTTATTTATTTAATTTAATTTAATTTAATCTTTAATTTAATTTTATTTTTAATTTTAATTTAATTGAAAATTTAAAAAGAGTTTAATAATTTAACTTATTATATATATTTTTTAATTTAATTTAATGATTAAGTCCTTTAACATTTTAAAACTTAAATTTGAATTATCATTTTTAATTAGGAATTAAATATTAATGAGATGATTAATTAAGGGATTTTTAAATTAAAGAATAAATCTCTTCCTAATAATATCCACTATTTTAATAATTCTAATTTTATTATTCTTCCAAATTTAATTAATTATTTAATTAAGGTTTATTTTAATTATCTTCAAATTATTTAATAGGTTTCTACCCTTTAATTATTTAAATTTCAATCATCCAAATCAGATTAAGATCAAATATTTTATTTGTTAATTTTATTAAACCTAAAGTTTTAATTAAGGGTTAAAAAATTTAATTACCACTTTGCCTCTTCAAGCTTAATAATTTCATAACTCACTAAATTGAGCTTAAATGAACTTAAAATTTTTATGTGACTTCACTCATATGTCAATAAAGATATGAGAGGAGAAAATGTGATTTTTCTGTATTTAATTTATTTATGTAATTATTTTTGGTAGAAAATAGAGATTTCCAAGGAAAATTTAATAACATGACCAAAGGAAAGTTTCTGTCCTTAAAAAAATTATTGGACATTCCTAATGACCAGAGGACCACTTGGACCAATTTTGGTGATTTTTTGAATTATATTATTTTTATTATAATTATTTTAAGTTTTGGAGTATTAATTAATTTAAAAATAAAATAAAGGTTGAAAAATGAAATTTATATTTTTAAAAAATCTCTCTGATATCAAGGAAATCAGAGAATCAATTTTTGCAATTTTCTGATTTTTCTATGATTTATTATAATTATTTTAGTGAAAATGCCAAAAAATGTATTTTTCAATTTTTAAATTACCTTAGGGCTTTAAAATTTAATATCTCATTAAATAGACCTAAGAAAAATAAGGGGTTTATTCCTAAGTGATTAAAATTCAAAATGTGACATTTTGGTGAATTTTATTATTTTTATGATTTTTATTATTTTTTAATTATTAAAATATTAAAATAATACAAAAAATCAACTTTTTAGAAAATTGAAATTTTAATTTTCTTAAATTCCACTGATATCGGAGAGGCTCCAAAACCAATTTGGTGAGTTTTTGAAAGGTATTTTGAAAGTTATGAATTTTTGAAATTTAAAATGGTTAAATGGCTTAATCGACCCATTTAGTAAGGCTAACCAAGTCAATTGACTTGAATTTTTATGGTAGATTCCTCTGATCCTAAAGGTCGATGGAGAATTGATTTCAAGCCAATTTGATATATGGTTAGCTCTAATTAATTAAGGAGATCTATTTTGAGTGTTTAAGCTAATTAGGGTTATTTTAAATGAGTTAACTTAAAACCTATTTTTCATAGGGTCCTGCTGGTCGTAAGAGACATCACCAAATTTTCCTAGAATTTATTTCGCAACATGCTAATTATTGGAATTAAAATACTTAAAACAGCAACATGAATTTGAAAAATCAATAACTTCTCGTAGGGATGGCCTCGACTTTGGAAGATTCGGGGAATGTTCCCAAATTCGGAGGCTTCAAAAGCCCTATGGTCTCATGCCATGGTGAATTTCCTATATGCATGGAGAATTAAAACAATGCGAGAGGGAAATAAATCATTAAAAATAAAATACTTGATGAAATTAAATGATTTCTTTTCCACATTATTCTCCTCTATTCCTTTGAGCGAGAGGGTATTTTTATTTTATTTTTCTGATTTTTCTACACAAAGTTATGCATTTTTGAAGTTTAGGGAATTAAATAAATCGAGAAAATCCCTAATTTTCTATTTATCAGAGTCGGCGCCGCGTCGACCTTAACATCTCCGAAGTGCCGCATGGCGCGCTCCCATTCGACGCCGCCACTTGAGTCGGCGGCCGGGTCCCACCTTCCGCGTATCATCTGCCGATCCGACCTGATCCGAGCCGTCCGTCCGCGCGTGTATTAAAAGGACGGCATCCGTTCATCGTCCCCGAGCGTCCTCGCCCGAGAGCCGTCCACACTAAATCCACTAATATCTCACTCGATACTCAATGGATTTTCGTGTTCTTATGCTCTATGGATTAGTCTTGAAGAGACGAATACATCATACGGTGATCATGCATTGAAATTAAAGCATTTGAAATGGAGAATCTCCAAAAGCTCGGGATGAAGAATTAGCTCATACCTTTGCTCGGAGAAGTGTGGCTTCGATGCGAGGGTTGTGTCACCTTTGATTGCGTCCCGACAAGCTCCGGATGAAGTCTCCTGGTTTGGTGAATTGCTAGGTAGGATTTCGACCACGGCTAGATCACAAAGCTTGGAGGCTGGAGCATGCTGGGTGGCTTTGGAGATGGGGCTTTTCTTTGGTGGACACCTTCTCTTGGTACGGTGAAGGTGTAGGACCAATCAATTTGAGGATTGATCCACTGTGGAGAAGTGTCCTGGTTTTGGGTGGAATTTCAGTTGAGAAATTAGATTTTGTCAGTGGGGATTACGGAAAAATGACACTGGGGATCAACTGCTCTAAGGGTGGAGAAGGGTTTGGAACAATTTTGGCAGAGTTTCGGCAAGGTTTGTGCAACTCTCTTCTCATGGCCGTGAGGGGGTGGTGTTTAAATAGGAGAGGGAGGAGGGCCTCCCAGGGAGAGTTAGGGCTTGGGATCGGTCTGCTACAGGCATGGCAAGAACGGCCATGGTGGCCATTGGGCATGGGGCGGCTCGGCGAGGAGAATTCAAAGTTGGCTCACATGTGAGCTCTCGGCCATGGTGTTTTCCGGCGACACGGTGGTGCAGCTAGCCAGGCATTGGTCACCATCTTGTTCGAGTGGGTCGGGGCTGGGGTTTAGTGTAGGCGATTGGCAAATGACATGTGTAAAAGGCTTGGATTAGAATGGAATGGGAGAGGGCTCATTTTGGCTCAAATTGGTCGACCCCTCCATTTGGGCTAGGTGCACCACCCAAGGCATGGTTTAGGCTGAATAGAAAGTGATTTAGGCCGGCTTAATCGGTGGGGAATGGTCACCATCCATGTACAATTAAGCTTAAGCGAGATTTAGTGGAATCATGGGAGTGGTTAATCACCTTTAGGAATTAAGGAAAGAGTCTCCTCCTTTTGCCCAAAATGGCATGGTTACATGTAAAGAGGCTCTCATGGCTTCCATGTGGCTCATGCATGGCTTCATGGCTCACCTTTGGCTTGGGAAAAGTCGAAGTCGATTTCATGGAAATGGATTTAAGAAAAATTTTGGTATTTAGGGGTGATTTGGCATGAGGCTTGATTTGGAATTATTTGATGATGGGATTATAACTTAGGGAATGGCTTTGATTAAATGGATGGCAAATGGAAATGTCATGTGGGCTTTAGGGCCAATTTTGGGCTTTTGTATTTGGTGGAAATGGGCTTTTAAAATGGTTTAGGGAAGTGGGCTTTTGGATTTTAAAATGGATTTTAGGATGGAATTTTAGTAAAGGCTTGGGCCAAATAATTGTTGGGTTTAGCTCATGGATGTGTCATGAGTGACTTGGAGCAAATTGGGAGTGATTTGGGTTTGAATTGGGTTGAATTTGGGCTTCTTTGGTGAATGGGCCGATATAGGTCGAATTGGGCTAACTTGGGCCAATGTTGGGCTAGGGTTGAAATTGATGTAAAATTAATGTTGGGAAATGTTTATGGGAGTGTTTCAAAGAGGTTTTGACTTTGGTTGGGCTTTGATTTTGGGGTTTGGGCTCATTTGGGTTAGGTTTGGGTTTAGGTCGAAATTGGGCCTTTTAGCTTTGGGTTGAATTTGAGTGGGGTTTGGGTCTAAATTTTGGGCAAATCATGTTAGTCTTTTGCTTGTAGGGATGTTAAGGAAGGTTTAGAAAAGATTTGGGGTTAATTGGAGTTGAATTGGGTGAGTTTGGGTTAGGTTTGGGTCATGGGTCCAAATTGGGCTTTAAGGCCAAAAGTGAAATTGGATTCAAATGTCAATCAAATTGGACTTGGATTTGGTCTAGATTGGTGTTGGGAATATTGAATTGAAGTTTAGAATTGAATTGGACCAGAATTTGGGTCAATTGGGTAGGTTTGGCTTGACATTGGGTTCACTTTGGGTTAAAATGGGTCAAATTGGGGGTTTTGATAAAAGTGGGGTAAATTGACAAAATTGGCCCATGGTGTAGTTGAACAAAATGAAATTGAGAATATTTCGGATTTCTTGGAATTTTTGAGAATTTTCTGAATTTTTGGATTTTTGGGTCAAGAGGGGTATTTTGGGTATTTGGAGGGTATTGGGAGGTATTTTTGGAATTTTTAATATTTTTGGCTATGGATGGTCAACATGATTGGTGAGGAAATGTTCAAGGTTAATTTTGGGGAATTTTTGGGTGATTTGGAAATTTTGAAAAATTTGGGTGATTTTGAGGGCTTTGGGTAGAGCTAGGCGGGTGTAGGGTCCCAGGGTCGAAAATTGAAAATTTGCAAAATTGAAGATTGGGTAAATGTAAGTGGAATGAAATCATTTTGGTTGAGCCATGAAGCCATATCGAGCCCACATGAGCTATGAAGGGACTCATTTGAGGCATCCGCTATGTTGTTCCTAACCCTGCTTGCGAGGGCTTAGGGGTTAAGGACCATCCATGTGAATCACCTTCATGAGTCAGGAGGTCAAGTTGGGTATGGGTGTGTTTTTAGGAGGTGTGTGAAAGTGTAGTGTAAGTCAGCTCCACGCCAGACCAGGCCACCCAGGGCAGTCCTAAGGCTAAAGAGTCCTATAGGGACTCATCCTTTAAACTTCCACATTTGATTTCAACCCTCTAGGTGATTAGGGGTCTACAGTCAAGTTTGTGGAGTTTGTAGGGAGTTAAGAAGTGGTTTGAATTTCTAAGTGGTGGGTCCCAATTCTAATCCTCTAAGATAATCGAAAGGAAAAGCCTAAGGCTAGATCCAAAGTACTAAAAAGAAGAAGAGAACACCTCATCAAAAATGAGGTCAACAAATGGACCCCCAATAGGTGCGGTGAGCTGACAGAGCACACCGCGCGTATTGGTGTTGACCGAAGTGATCAACAAAACCAACACAAAAGTCCAAGTGACAAACTTGGGACAGAGTAGAAGAGTTTCCTCGCGGGAGTGTCGAGTATATCTGCGAGACTAGAGATTCACCGAACTCTCGGCGGGGAAAGGAAAAGGAGGTGAATTCCAAATCACATGATGCGGGGAAATTCTATTTAGATTTCATTTTGTTTCAATTTAAGTTTTGATGTGTGAGCTCAGATTTTAGTTTGAGTTTAAATTTTGATTGAAGTTTTGTTAAAATTAATTTGAAGGGATTTGAACTTAAAATGAAAATTGGAATTTTGCGGTTTTAGATGTAACATCTTCAACCTCAAAAAGAAAATTGAATCGATTGGATTGAATCATTACAATGAGGAGAGATCTCAGAGCAATGCGGTATCGGATGTAGAATCCTTAACCTCGAGAGTTTGATTTCGATGTATTTCATTGCTTTGTAGGAAAGAATCCTAAAGCGAATGCGGTCTCGGATGCAAAATCTTCGACCCCAAGAAATTTAAATTTGATGTATTTCATTGCGATAGGGAAATGATCCTAAAGCGATGCGAGTCTCGGATGTAAAATCCTCGACTCCAAAAAGTTTGAATTTGATGTATTTCATTGCGATACGGAAATGATCCTAAAGCAATACGATCTCGGATGTAAAATCCTTAACTCTAAAAGTTTGATTTTGATGTATTTCATTGCGATAGGGAGAGAACCTAAAGCAATGCAGTCTCGGATGTAAAATCCTTAACTCCAAAAGTTTGATTTTGATGTATTTCATTGCGATAGGGAGAGAACCTAAAGCAATGCAGTCTCGGATGTAAAATCCTCGACCCAAAAGTTTGATTTTTTGATGTATTTCATTGCGATAGCAATGCAGTCTCGGATGTAAAATCCTCAACCCAAAGAATTTGATTTTGATGTATTTCATTGCAATAGAGGAAGAATCCTAAAGCGATGCGAGTCTCGGATGTAAAATCCTCGACCCGAAAAGTTTGATTTTTGATATATTTCATTGTGATAGGGCAAGAATCCTAAAGCGATGCGAGTCTCGGATGTAAAATCCTCGACCCCGAAAAGTTTGATTTTGATGTATTTCATTGCGATAGGGAGAGAACCTAAAGCGATGCGATCTCGGATGTAAAATCCTCGACCCAAAAGTTTGATTTTTGATGTATTTCATTGCGATAGCAATGCAGTCTCGGATGTAAAATCCTCAACCCCAAGAATTTGATTTTGATGTATTTCATTGCAATAGGGGAAGAATCATAAAGCAATGCAGTCTCGGATGTAAAATCCTCGACCCAAAAGTTTGAATTTGATGTATTTCATTGCGATAGGGCAAGAATCCTAAATCAATGCAGTCTCGGATGTAAAATCCTCGACCCAAAAGTTTGATTTTGATGTATTTCATTGCGATAGGGAGAGAACCTAAAACGATGCGGTCTCGGATGTAAAATCCTCGACCCAAAAGTTTGATTTTTGATGTATTTCATTGCGATAGCAATGCAGTCTCGGATGTAAAATCCTCAACCCCAAGAATTTGATTTTGATGTATTTCATTGCAATAGGGGAAGAATCCTAAAGCAATGCAGTCTCGGATGTAGAATCCTCAACTTCCAAAAAAGTTTGAATTTGATGTATTTCATTGCGATAGGGAGAGAACCTAAACGATGCAGTCTCGGATGTAAAATCCTCAACCCAAAAGTTTGAATTTTTGATGTATTTCATTGTGATAGGGACAGAATCCTAAAGCAATGCAGTCTTGGATGTAAAATCCTCGACTCCAAAAGTTTGAATTTGAATAGTCATTGACTTTGCAAAGGTTTGTAGTGTCGATTTGAAAAGTGTGGAATTTTGGTGTTTCGAGAATTTCATGAAAGTTGTAAAAGACTTTCATGGAAGGAAATAGATTAGGAGGGAATATGTAGATGCTACATGTCCCATTCAAAAGAGGCGATCGAAGTCATCGATTTGGATTGGATATAACTCCTCGCCGTCGGATTCGATCCGGTGTCGATGGAATCAGCTGCTTCCATCCCGGACGAGGAAAGAGTAGAACGGATTGGATTTCGATTTGGGAGATTGAATTTGAATTTTCGATTGAGATTTGATTTGAGATCCGAAAGATCGAATTTGAGATTTGATTTGAAATCTGGAATGCGGAAAGATTGAATTTGAATTTTATTTAGATTTGATTTGAAATATGGAAGATCGAATTTAAAATTTGATTTAGATTTGATTTGAAATCTATGTTCATTTTGTTTGTCCTTTAACGATTCAAATTTTATTTTATCGTGAATTTAATGTTCATGTGAATTTGGTGTTTATCATTTTCGATTTTTAAGGAAAGTTTTCTTTTATTCTTTTTTTATTTCTTTTACGTTTCTTTGTTCGAAGTTCATTTAACTTTAATGGCATTTCCCGATCGATTTGCACAAAAGAGGTGAAGGCCAAAAATGTGACATGGTCACTTTCATTCCAATCATGTCGAAGATACATCATACAACTCGATGCGGAATACATCTCATACAATCCATGTAGACTCAAAACGGACTATGTATGATCTTCGTCGATCCATCCAAAGAAGCATCGTCAAAAAATCCATGTACGAATAGTGGGGTACATGGTCGATAACATCACCTTCCAAGCCATCCTTGGCAAGGATGCCGTATGGATGTACATTGGAGGTGTGATATTTTCCATGTAGCTCGCGGCTCGTAAGGCCGAAGGCTCTCTAGCTCCGGGTCCGGCTGGAAATGGTAAGGTGTCTTCACGTCGTCCATCCTTCGAAAGTAGCGAGATCCGCTTCTTTCGGTACTCCTGGTATGCAATGTTTAGCGATATCCGCTCCGTTGCCCTTCGGTATCATGACGGAACCTACCGGTAAAGGTATCTTCACTCGGCCCTCGGAACTCACACGGGCCTGCTATCCGGAGGTCGGATCCGAACATGATGTTACACTCGTTCGAGGAAAGAGGCGTGCGAAAGGTCGACAAAGTCGTGGTGATCTATGTGTGGGGGTATGCGGTCACCTCGCTTGTAGATGTTAATAATGCGGTTATTGGGTATGCAATCTATCTGCGATACCCTCCATGTTATCAATTTATTTACCATTCTCTTAATGACTAATGGTGTTGGATCCACTTGCCCATGACGGAATATTCCGGTGGGTTTCCCTTTACGTCTTCCGCAAAGTTGTAACGACATCCACATTGTATTGTAATTCTTCCTTTCCACGGCATCCATCTCGGGGTTACGAGTAGGTGTTTTCCCTTAGGCGGCCTGCTCGGCCCATTCTTTTCAAATCCCGAGATGCAATCCACGATTTCTGTTGTTCATACTACGAGAATACATCCGTATGTAGCTCGAGGCCCTCTAGTATATTGATCCTTCTGCCTACGATTCTCTCGAAGTATTCGAAAGGTTTTCTTTTCGACATTCACGCATTCTTTCCAGCTCGTATTCTGGATTAATTTGCAAATGGCGAGGCCTGGTGACATATTGTGGGATATACGACTCAATCCCTTCACTTTCTCCTGCATACCTCGGCTCCTCGGGGATGATGTCCGTCGGAACATCCTCCGGGGTTTCTTCTGCAACAAGGTCATGCATTACGGGTGGTTCTATCTGGTAGCGTGGTAGTCTTCTTTCTTCTGATCTTGGTGAGATTTCCACGGTTCTTTCTGTTATCCTAGGAGGCTGGCCTCCTTTCTTCGAGGTTCCTGGTGAACCGGTGCCCTTGAAGTGTATGTGCTTGGCGGTAGCAATCGCCTCGTTGCGCCGGTCCGCGGCTAGTTTGGTTAACATCTTGCGGATACGGCGATTTTTATTTCTTCGTTGCGTTCGTTGTGAGAGTAGCTCTTCGAACTTCTTGAATCTCCGTGGGTGCGGCGGCGGCAAGCACTGCCCTCTGCTGTAGCGACTACGGACTTCATTTTCTTATCTTCTTCGGTGTTTGCCTTTCTTTTCTTCTTCTTTGGATTGGTGGCTTGGGCCACCCACTTTCATCACTTGTCGCTCGGGCGGTTCTTCTTGGTCAGCTGGGACCCGGTCATTTTCCTCGTACTTGTAGGCTCTGCGGTGAGAAATCCGAGTCGATCTCGATTATCGCTCCATCTTTCACCCTCTTTTCATCGAGTGCGAGGCTTACGCCATTTCTAAAGTTCGGGACCAGATTGCCGCTCGACATTTCCTGCGAAAAGACGAGGAAAAGGATCGGGAGGTATGTCTTAAGAACAAGAACATTAAGAAAATGTTTATTAAAGACAGTTTTTTTTATTACTTTTGTATTTTTAAATTTAATAGGAATGAAGTGGGATAAGATTAGGAGAGAGATTTTGATATGGAGGAGAAAACTAGGAAAACTTTATTATCATGATTTTATTTATTTTAGCGCATTTTATTATTTTTGGGTTCAGACCCAATCATAAGTAATTACTTCGCCCGTGTTTCTTAGGGATGAAGAATTCATTCCTTCGAAACATCGAGGTAGCATAATACTTTTTAAGTATCGTCCAGTTGATTGGAAGCATATGTCGTTCTCCCTGGCAATTCACTAGTTGGTAGGAACCTCCACGAGTATCTTGCTTCGACCACAAACGGCCCTTCCCAAGTGGGTTCAAATTCTCCTCCTATCTTGCGGTGTGCGAGAATAGGTCTCTTGAGAACAAGAACTAAGTCACCAACTTTGAAGGTTCTCGGGCGGACCGATTTGTCATGGGCTTGAACCATCTTAGCTTGGTATAATTCTAAATTCTCGCTGCTGCTGCAAGTCTTTTCCCTTCCGGGCTTTCTAATTCTTCTAGTCGTAATTTGGCGTTCTCTTCTGTCGTGATCTTGTTTGCAACAACAATTCGAGCGAAGGAAGGCTGAACCTCTAAAGGTAAGACTTGCCTCGGACCCATACACCGGGCGTAAGGTGTAGCTTGAGTAGGAGTTACGAAGGTTGTCCGGTAGGCCCATAAGGCTTCTAATAACTTCTCGTGCCAATTTCTCTTATTATCGTCCAAGGTTTTCTTTAAGATTTGAACGAGAGTTTTATTAAAAGCCTCGGCGAGGCCGTTTACTCTTGGATAGTAAATTGATGAATATCGCCGGTCGATTCCGTGTCTCACGACAAAATTGTTGATTTGCGTGCTTCTAAATGCGACCCATTATCCGAGATAATCTGCGCGGCACTCCGAAACGATAGACAACTTGGTTCTTGAAAAGCGTAGCACGTGGTGTGCTTTCACTTCTACGAGTGGAGCTGCCTCTGCCGCTTGGAAAAGTAATATGTAGCCGCAAGAATGAAGCGATGTCCTTTTGAAGATGGTGGTTCTATCGGACCCACTATATACGTGCCCCAACATTCAAATGGCCAAGACGCAATTGTCGGATGTAGCACGTTTGGAGGTTGGTGTAGAACCACTCCGTGCACTTGGCATTGATGACAGCTCTTGGCGATTTTCATGCAGTCGGTCATCATCGAGGGCCAGTAGTACCCTAATCTTTTAATTTTCATTTTCATCTTCGGACCCGGCGGTGAGCGCCACGGAGTCTGAATGCACCTCTTTAACAATTTCACGGGCCTCGGACCCGCTTAGGCACCTTAGCCACATTTGATCAAAAGACCTTCGTATAACGTGTTGTTCATTAATGCGTAGGACGAGTTCTTTTCTTGATCGATGGGCTAGCGACCTATCGTCCGGTAGCTTTCTCGTTTGCGGGTAGTCTACTAATGGTCGTCGCCTGATCTTACGTGTTTTATGTCACGTTGTTGCAGTTGATTTTTCTTCTTTTCTCGATATGTGTATCGTGTCCATGTCGAGCGGTGATAGGACCGACGTCCGTGAGCCGACACTTCCCGCGACTCATCTTGCAAACAGGCAAACTCTTTTGCGAGGCGAGCTAACGCATCTCGCTAAAGCATTTTCTTTCTCGGGAATTTTGTAGATCGTCACATTCGGAATGCGTTCCAACAACTGTATGGCATCTTGGAAGTATTGCTCGAGTCTTGGCTTTAAAATTCTATCTTGTCCGCGATCCGTTGAATGATTAATTGTGAATCCCCGTAGATGTTAATGTTTCTTATCCCCATTTGAATAGTTAATTCCGATCTCGTTATGAGGGCTTCGTATTACGCTTCATTGTTTGTACACGGTTACGTCAAGTGGTAGGAGTATCTTAACATCCCCGCTCCGGTGTTATAAAGATTAGTCCGATTCCTACCTTACCGGGCACTATCACTTGCGATTCTTCGTCTTTGTGTGCTGAAGATGCTCCGTCGAAATATAATTCCCAACGTCGATCATCAAGGTCTTCTCGGCTCATTATTTGTTCATCTGGAAAATCGTCATTGAGAGGAGATTCTGCCGGCAAAGGGTGTCTTTGCGAGGAAGTTTGCTAAGACTTGTCCCTTTACGACACGAAGAGGCACGAAAGTTATATCGAATTGCGATAATATCATTGACCATACGGCAAGTCCGCAGGAAAGTGTTGGACGGGTCATCGAAGTATTGCAATGGATTAAATTTCGAGATCGAGTTGACCTTATGAGAAAGCATGTAGTGCACGAGCTTTTGAGCGGCGAAGATCGGGGCCAAACAATGCTTTTCGATTGCGGGATACCTTATTTCCGTCGGAAGTAAACGACGGCTTAAATAGTAAAGAGCATTTTCTTTACCCTCATCATTGACACAAGTTAACAGAGCTCCGAGAGAGTCGTCTAAAGCCGTGGTATAAAGTATCAGTGGTCTACACGAGGCCAGGGGCTGCTAAGACGGGAGGTGTCATTAAATATTGTTTAATGTCCTCGAAGGCCTTACGGCATTTCTCTTCCCAAATAAATTTGGCGTCCTTTTTAACTAGTGCCGAGAAAGGTGACACCTACCGACAAGTTTGAGATAAAGCGTCGAAGATATGCCGGCTTCCCTTGAAAGGATCGTAGTTGTTTTAAGGTTTTGGGAGGCGGCATTTCTAAGATAGCTTTAATCTTTTCGGGTCGATTTCAATTCCATGATGTCGGACAACAAATCCTAAGAATTTCCCGGAGGTGACACCGAAGGCGCATTTTAAGGGATTCATCTTAAGGTTAAATTGTCTTAATCGTTCGAAAACAATTCTCGAATCATACGAGTGGTTTTCCTTTACTTTGCTTTTAATGACCACATCATCCACGTAGCATTCGACTTGATTGTGGATGAGATCATCAAAAATTCTGGTCATCGCTCTACGGTATGTTGCTCCTGCGTTCTTCGATCCGAATGGCATCAACTGTGTAGCAATATACTCCGATCGGCGTTACGAATGTTGTAAGCTTTTCATCTTCTGGAGCCATTTTTATCCGGTTGTATCCCGAAGATCCATCCATGAATGAGAATATTTCATGTGTTGAAGCAATGTCGATCATTAATTCCGGGATCGGTAGAGGGAATTCATCTTTTGGACATGCCTTGTTTAAATCTCCGAAGTCCACACAAATTCGATTGACCATTCTTCTTTCTGACTGGCACCACGTTGGCTAACCAAGTCGGGTATTGTTCTTCACGGACAAATTTAGCGTCTATTAGCTTTTTAACTTCGGCTATGACTTGTTGTTCGATTTCTAGAAGCATTCTTCTGGGACCTTGTCCGGTCGGAACAGCGAGTAGGATCCACTCTAGCTTATGGACTGCGACCTGCGGAGCTAATCCCGGCATCTCGTCATAATTCCAAGCAAAACGATCATGTAGATTCCATTAATAACTTGATTATTTCTTCGGAGTCTTCCTTATTTAGTAAGGAGCTAACAAAGGTAGGTCTAGGCTCTTCGCTAGTACCTAAGTTAACTTCCAGTTAACTCATCTATTGTAGATTTAATTTCTTCTTCGAATTCTGGTGGAGTGTCTCCAATTTGTAAATCTTCAAATTCTTCTGTAGTTTCCATGCAGTTTTCATTATACTCGCAAGTGACAACAAGGCAAAATTCAGTATCGTCAACTGATCCTATTGTGCCGAATCCGAGACCATGCTTTGAATTGGGTGGACGACCGGAGTTATTCCATAATTTTTCAAAATATTGTGATTGACCTTTTGTCCATTGTCGAGGTAAGAAACCACGCCGAATTAAATTTTGAACACGGGGAGAGTACCACTCGAAAAGGTAATTCCATTAATTCGATGAAGTGACATCTTCAAATTGTACATCATTCTCAGTTTTGGAGGAAGAAGCACCACGGTAGAATTTGATTGGCTTTGCACCGCCGCTACGTACCTCTTTGACCACCATACCCTCGATCTTATTAGAATGGATCGGGGTCAGGGTCATAGTATGTACATAGTGGTTAATCTTTTCGTACATTGATTTATATTTTTCATTCTTTTCATCTTCGAGCGGGATCCTGAATTCCGGCTTCTTCCGACTTATTGTCGGCTGCTTCTTGCTTGATTTCTTTTTCTTCTTCGAACTATCTTCCCAATCGACATTGATGGCTGGTTTCCTACGTCCAACTGTCCTAACGTCTACGCCACGACCTCGTCCCCGGCCTCGACCTCGGATGCGAGTTGTGGAGAAACCTTCACCATCTCGCCGTAAGGGAGTGGTGAGTGATCTGTTGGACTAGAACTTCGGGTTCTTCGTTGTCCTCGACTTTCTTTGCTTCATTTGTTATGGTATCTCCGGAGAAGATTGTTTTCTTCGGTGGTGCATAATAAGTTTGCATCTTCATGGAGTGAGAAAATAATCATACGGAGTCGGAGGTTCGAGGGATTTCTCCCCGAATCGGAAACAACTATCCTAGGATAAGCAGCCCCTAGTCCAGCCTTAGGAGCCTCGGTCCTATCTTCTTCGTCGATTTTCTTCTTCTCTTCGATCGTCTCCTGTTGAGGTGGTTCTTCCATCGCGAGTGATAGTGTCGACTTGACAAGTTTCGAACTCTGAATTGAAGCTCGTACCGAAGCGGTTTGGATGCTGTCTAAAATCTTTTTCGAAGACCTCGTCCAAGCGGTAGTCCATCCATCGTCAGTCGCATAGGGATCTATCGGAACAATGAGATCAGTTGAGACAACATTGACGGAACCTCCTTTCTGGGGTTCCTTCATGTACTCCTTTGGGATTGTTATATTCCCTTTCTGAAGGTTGTCGTTGAGCCAACTTTTGAAGGTAATGCAATCTTCTATCTTGTGTCCAAGCATCCGGTGGTAAGGGCAAAGTTGGGATCACCTTTCTTGTTGACTTCTTCGGTCTCTTAGGATGCGGCGGTGGAAATCCGGAGTCTTCATCGGACTAAGGAACATTTTCAGCCTCTGCTTCATTCTTGAATGGATATTCCACAGCTCGAAGCTCCCTTAATGTACGTTGCGGACGAGGCGGTTGTTCATACTGTGGAGATGACCGATAGGCTGGGTCGGGGTTCTTGGTCAATTACGTTGAGGTTGCTATGGTCGTTCGGACGATATTTGTATCGGTTGCTTGCCTTTGTCGGCTCGCTGCAACGATCCGGACTTCTTTTCAAAAGTCTTCGCGGCTTTTGCTTGTACGTCTTATTGGTGAAACTTAATTGCTTCGCCTCCTCTTGCAAGCTTCCGGCCTTGCTTAACAACTTCTCAAAAGTCTTAATAGTAAATCCCTTGAGGAGAAGTGCTTTATCGGGCCGTGAATGCTTTTAAGTAAGATGCCGGCCTGCATGTTGTTCTTGTAATTGTGGTTCACACTTCATGCTTAAGTTCCTCCATCGAAGTATGTAATCCACCAAAGTTTCGTTCATCTTCGCTTCTCTACTACTAAATCACCTATAGTGATGTGGTCGTCGAGCTCCGGCGAATCGCTTGATGAAGAGGTTTCTAGTTCCGAGAACGTCTTTCTCGAACCATTCGGTAATTCGCATACCGATCAAAGGCGATCCACGAGAGGCTGCCGACGGATTGTCGGAAGAGTAATGCGTCGCTCCCGCCGACATTGCAACAAGCGGCACGAAAGTGTGCAACATCTTGTCGGGGGTTCCGGTTCCATCAAAGGTCTTGAACAGAGGTGGTACGAAGCCTTTTGGGTATTGGGTAAGGTGCTACTCATCCGAATGGATGTCCCGCTCTTTGATTGTGCAAAGGCTTCTCGCACTTCTTTGTTCCACTAAGCTTTTGATATCCTTTTCTGGAATCATACTTTGTGTTGTATCTTTCTTTAGCTGATCATCCTCGTTGATGGATGTAATCTCCTTTCCTCCGTCCACAATGTGAATGACCTCTGGGGGCATCTCTCTTTGGGGTTGCACTTGACTTTGGAGAGTGGCTAGGGCTACAGCCATCTCTTCCATCCTCTTCGCCATTTGGACGATCGTATCGTCCTTCTCTTGAAGCTGTCTTCTCATCACTTCTGGCTCCTCTCTTTCTGCGGTTGCAGAAGCACCTTGTGAAGCTGACGAAGCTCGTGTTTCGACCATGTTGATTTCTGCATACTCATCGTCCATGAATTCTGATGAATCAATCTCGTCTCCGAATTTCTCTTCTCTTTCTTTTGCTAGTCGTCGAATATTAGTCCTCAACTTTTCCATAGCGTCCTCTAGCGGTCTTTTCTGTGCATTCTCACAGTTGTTGTGTGATAGCTGCCGGGTTCCCTTCTCATGAGTCCCCTTTACTGCAGTGGCACTTTCTTCAGATTCAAGTCTCCTGACGAGACTTTCCTTCTCGATGTCGTTGTTTCGATCTTAGCTCGTCCGTAGTGGGATGCCATACCATCCTTCTAGCGGCGAAGGTGCTAGGACCGGATGGTGCCGTCGACCAAATGCTTGGAAGGTGGTATCCTCCCTGATCTGCAACCACCGAAACAACGATAGGCGGACTAGCCTTCATCCTTTTATTCGGCTTTTACGTAACGATGGCAGGTTCTACTCGTGGCCCAAGACGGGATTTGACTGGCACCCGCCCTATCCTTCATAGAATCTCCGATACGGGGCATTTCTCTTTCTTTGCTAGCTTCTCGATCACAGTCTGTAGTCGGGCAAATGGCGTGATCCTAGCCCTTTTCTTTCTGCTGTAATCGTAGTATGCTGGTCGAGGTAACGTAGAAACAATCCAGCGGACATTTTCCTCGTCAGCTGCGGCGGAAAGGGGATGGAATCTACTTCCTTCAAAAAAGGGTGTATCTTCAGGCAATGGTATGTATTTAGGTAGTGGTGTGTACTCAGGGATTTCTGGGATTTCCTCCAGGAAAGCAACTTAAGTAGCTCTGGCCTTCCTGGCAATCTTCCTACTTCTATTCCTTCTTTGGGTCCGTGTTAGTGATGGAATTCTTGAGCTGGACCCGATTTCAAAAACAGAGGGTCTCACAGGAAAGTCCGTACCCTCCACGGTAGCGGAGTTCACCATAGTTCTGGATTTCCTTCCCCTTTAATCCGGTAGAAGCCGGGGTAGGTGCGGAGACAACTAGACCGGTGGGGGTAGTAAGAACGGTCTTCTCGCGGACGGCGGTACTCCTCTCAGTCGCGATCTTTTGCAGGGGCGGAAACTCTTGGGTTGACCTAAGGTTGAACTCGATCAGCGGCTTCTTAGCTTCAGATACTTTGTTTGTCAGTGCGAAAAGGGAAATGTCGGTGATCTTGACATTTGTGTTCTCGAATCCTTGTCCAAACCGGATGATTTCATTGTCGGGCAGCTCATCCTTGTAAACAGTGAAGTCGAGTCCATTGGTGAAGGAGAAAATCGGCTTTGGGGCTTCCATTTCTGCGGGGTAGATCCCGATTGTCGGTCCCGAGTTATGCTTCTTCTCATTAGGACGAAAAGAAAGGAATCGAAAAGAGTCCGAACACATTCTTGTTCATGTATTTATAAGAAGGAGTTATTTGTTGAAAGAGTCATTCGTTAGAGGGTTTGTTTATTTAGAACGGAATGTTCAAAGGTGTAGAGAAGGTAAGGAATCCGATTCAGACTTGGAAAGGAAGAGAAAGTCTTATGCAAGACTTCTCGACTCGGAGGATCACTCCTAAACTAACACCTATTGGGGGTCCACCCCACCTCAGAAATGAGGTAAAAGGATCTCGGAACCTCTCTGTTTAGGGGTGTCTAAACAGTGGCTCCTAAATCCGAGAGAATGTTGGCTATACTTGTTCAAGGTAGAAATGAACATAGTATCCCAACGGAAAGAAGGGTAGCTTGATCCATTAGGGACATGGATGCATTATCGATTTTTGAAAGCGGAATTGTCCGATTAAAAATGGAGAGAGGAATTTTCTCAAGTGAGTCGCCGAAATTGTCGGCATATTTTTTAGGTCGTGTGTGTTGTATTAATTTTGAAAAGGGGTCGCCTAACGTAAATTGCGCGGCGAATTTTTTTAATTTAATTTAAATAAATAATTTGAAAAGTAGTATTTGATTTTTGAAAATAATTTTAAATTTGAAGGTCTTAAGATATGAAATCAAACCGATCTCACATCCCAAATAGTTTATATAAACGAGCACCACATCACAAATCGTGTATCTATCCTAAGGATAAACACACTATTTGATGGTGGGGCTCGATTAAATAAACTAGAAGATTTGTGACATCTGTTTGGTCTGCGAACCAATTTTATAAGTCGACAAGTTCCCCTGCTTAATATGAAAGCATTAAACAGGGTTTATATTACTCAGGTTCTTTAAAATTCCCTATAAGGGCAAGCCCCTATAGTTAATTACATCTTAAGTGACGGGAATCACCTAAGAAAACTCTCGATAATAATCAATAATTCTGCTCTCGAGAATTTGAAAGTTTAAGGTTTTCAAAGGATTGAATTTTGGAATTTCAATAGGGAATGGATCAAATTTGGAAGATTTTGTTTTGGGAATTCAAAGGAAGAAAAGTAGGAGAAATTACAGATTCGAAGCGAACTTCGGTAATTTCCCGACTATCCTATTGTTTGGCTTGAATTTAAGAAGGTCCTAATATTTATTTAATATTTTGATCTTGTCGATTTTAGTTAATTATGACTTATATTTATATGATAGAATCATACGAAATAGCCTGGAAGATGTGAGGGTTTATGTCGTATCAGACGACTACCTCGGAATCCTAAGTCCGGCTAGGGCTTAGTTTGCAATGCAAATGCCTAACGAAAAGGTTGAGGATTTATGTTGCACTAGGCAAACGACCTCGAAATCCTATGGTTTTGTTGTTTAATTCTAGGAAAGTTTTGCTGATGTAGATTCAAGTTTTGCTGACAACGATGGTCGTGCTGCCCACCATGCTCCAAGCTCCTTGTTGTTGCAGAGGTTTAGTTTTAGAAGTCATAAATCAGGAGATGAGAAAAGTGTTTTGGTTTAGAGAAAATCTTAATTTCCAAGTGTTTTTTATGTTTTGTTTAAAACAAATCTTAAAGTTGATTATAACAACTAAGATCCTACGGTTCCATCCTTCCGGCATCGTTATTTTTATCGGATTCACTTAGTCCAGATGAATTTGCTAAACTCAGTCGAATGAGTTCCACACTTTCATTTAGACCGTGGGAAATCCCGTTAGCAACACGTAGGTTACATCATCCGAGGTATTCCCGATCATCCAACAGGACGTTTTAATTTAGTTGTAATTGTAGTTTTGTGTTCTGTTTGTGATTAAATTTTGAGTTGTTTTATATTTTGAAATGTTGTGGCGGTGAATTTTATCTTGCAATGACTTTTAATTTAGTTTTGGTTTCAGTTTTAGGGAGTATCCTAAAGGTGTGGGTTTTCATGCAACAATTGTTTATCATGCAAGAAAAGTAAGTGCGATGCGATTAAATAAATTGCAATAAAGTAAATTGCAACAAAATAACAGCGTACCTGGAGGGTCTTCCCGTCATCCCAAGCTATACTTAAAACACAATTAGAATATTTAAGCAAGTTCCTAGGTAAAGCTAAGGGAAGGGTTATGGTTTTCTACCAAATTCCTAATCCTATGCCTAGTCATTTCCTATGACGTCTAGGTTCTTGTGTTTTAGTTTGAGGACGATTTTCTTCATCAAAGAATAATTAAGTTCAATTGTTGTTATGAACATCCTATCATATCGAGGAAGTGCTTAAGGCGAGTCTTAAACATCTTTTCAATATTTCTAGGATTGTTTTAAGTCCAAATGAATTTAATTATACAAATGAATTAATCGTCCGAGAATTCAAGTTTTGTCGTTATCTTACTCAGTGAACTAGGACATTTGAATATCCTATAAGTGAAGTAACACTTCATTTAACATTCTATTTAGGAGTTATGACAATAAAAGTTTTCGGGGGCAAATTAGTATTCAAATGGTTTGTGATTTAATTTAATTTCAGTTAAAGGGTTTAAATTTGGAATAGTGTTCAAGTTGCTTTATATTTAATTTCTTTCATGTCTTAGGTGATGTAATTTTTAATTTAATTTAATTTAATTTAATTTAGTTTGATTTGATATAAATTAATTTAGTTTAATTTGATTTAATTTCTTTTAATTTAATTTAATTTTGATCTAATTTAATTTAATTTAATTTGTTTTGATTTAATTTAATTTAATTTAATTTGTTTTAATTTAATTTAATTTAATTTAATTTAATTTAATTTATTTATTTAATTTAATTTAATTTAATTTATTCATTTAGTTTAATTTAATTTAATTTGTTTATTTAAGTTAATTTAATTTAATCTTTAATTTAATTTTATTTTTAATTTTAATTTAATTGAAAATTTAAAAAGAGTTTAATAATTTAACCTTTTTATTTAATTTAATGATTAAGTCCTTTAACATTTTAAAAAAACTTAAATTTGAATTATCCAGTTTTAATTAGGAATTAAATATTATTGAAATGATTAATTTAGGGATTTTTAAATTAAAGAATAAATCTCTTCCTAATAATATCCCTATTTTAATAATTCCAATTTTATTATTCTTCCAAATTTAATCAATTATTTAATTAAGGTTTATTTCAATTATTTTAAATTGTTTAATGGGTTTCTACCCTTTAATTATTTAAATTTCAATCATCCAAATCAGATTAAGATCAAATATTTTACTTGTTAATTTTATTAAACCTAAAGTTTTGATTAAGGGTTAAAATTTTTTAATTACCATTTTGCCCTTCAAGCTTAATAATTTCATAACTCACTAAATCGAGCTTAAATGAACTTGAAATTTTTATGTGACTTCACTCATATGTCAATAAAGACATGAGAGAAGAAAGTGTGATTTTTCTGTATTTAATTTATTTATGTAATTATTTTTGGTGGAAAATAGGAATTTCTAAGGAAAATTTAATAATATGACCAAGGGAAAGTTTCTGTCCTTAAGAAAATTATGGGACATTCCTAATGACTAGAGGACCCCTTGGACCAATTTTGGTGATTTTTTGAATTACATTATTTTTATTATAATTATTTTAAGTTTTGGAGTGTTAATTAATTTAAAAATAAAATAAAGGTTTAAAAATAAATTTTATATTTTTCAAAAATCTCTCTGATATCAAGGAAATCAGAGAATCAATTTTTGCAATTTTCTGATTTTTCTATGATTTATTATAATTATTTTAGTGAAAATGCCAAAAAATGTATCTTTTAATTTTTTAAATTACCTTAGGGCTTTAAAATTTAATATCTCATTAAATAGACCTAAGAAAAATATGGGGTTTGTTCCTAAGTGATTAAAATTCAAAATGTGACATTTCAGTGAATTTTATTATTTTTATGATTTTTATTATTTTTTAATTATTAAAATATTAAAATAATACAAAAAATCAACTTTTTTAGAAAATTGAAATTTTAATTTTCTTAAATTCCCCTGATATCGAGAGAGGCTCCAAAACCAATTTGGTGAATTTTTGAAAGGTATTTTGAAAGTTATGAATTTTTAAAGTTTAAAATGACTAAATGGCTTAATCAACTTATTTAGTAGGGCTAACCAAGTCCAATTGACTTCAAATTTTTATGGTGGGTTCCTATGATCCTAAAGGTCAGTGGAGAATTAATTTCAAGTCAATTTGATGTATGGTTAGCTCTAATTAATTTGGGATCTATTTTGGGTGTTTAAGCCAATTAGGGTTATTTTAAATGAACTAATTCAAAACCTATTTTTCCTAGGGTCCTCCAGTCATAAGAGACATCACCAAATTTTTCTAGAATTTATTTCACAACATGCTAATTATTGGAATTAAAATACTTAAAACAAGCAACATTAATTTGAAAAATCAATAACTTCTCATAGGGATGGCCTCGACTTTGGAAAATTCGGGAATGTTCCCAAATTCGGAGGCTTCAAAAGCCCTATGGTCTCATGCCATGGTGAATTTCCTATATGCATGGAGAATTAAAATAATGCAGACAGTAAATAAATTATTAAAAATAAAATACTTGATGAAATTAAATGATTTCTTTTCCACATTATTCTCCTCCGTTCACCTGAGCAAGAGGGTATTTTTATTTTATTTTTCTGATTTTCCTACACAAAGTTATGGATTTTTGAAGTTTAGGGAATTAAATAAATCGTAAAATCCCTAATTTTCTATTTATCCGAGCTCGGCGCCGCGTCAACCTTAGCATCTCCGAAGTGCCGCATGGCGCGCTCCCATTCGACGCCGCCGCTCGAGTCAGCGGCTCGGGTCCCGCCTTCCGCATATCATCTGCTGATCCGACCTAATCTGAGCCGTCCGTCCGCGCGTCTATTAAATGGACGACATCCATTCATCGTCCCCAAGCGTCCTCACCCGAGAGCCGTCCACACTAAATCCCTAATATCTCACTCGATACTCAATGGATTTTTGTGTTCTTATGCTCTATGGATTCGTCTTGAAGAGACGAATACATCTATACGATGATCATGCATTGAAATTAAAGCATTTGAAATGGAGAATCTCCAGAAGCTCGGGATGAAGAATTAGCTCATACCTTTGCTTAGAGAAGTGTGGCTTCAATCTGAGGGTTGTGTCACCTTCGATTACATCCCAGCAAGCTCCGGATGAAGTCTCCTGGTCTGGTGAATTGCCTAGGTAGGATTTAGCACTACGCACCGATCACAAAGCTTGGAGGCCGGAGCAACTCAGGTGGCTCCGGAGATGGGGCTTTTGCTGGTGGACACCTTCTCTGGTCCGGTGAAGGTGTAGGACCAATCAATTTGAGGATTGATCCACCGTAGAGAAGTGTCCCGGTTTTCGGTGGAATTTCGGCCGAGAAATCGGATTTTGTCGCGGGGATTAGTGGCAAATCGACACCGAGGATCAACTCGCTCTAAGGGTGGAGAAGGGTTTGGAACAATTTTTATAGAGTTTCGGCAAGGTTTGTGCAACTCTCTTCTCATGGCCGTGAGGGGGTGGTGTTTAAATAGGAGAGGGTGGAGGGCCTCCCGTGGAGAGTTAGTGGCTTGGGATCACCTGCTCCAGGCATGGGAAGAACAACCATGGTGGCCATCGGGCATGGGGCAGCTCAGCAAGGGAGAATTCCAAAGTTGGCTCACATGTAAGCTCTCGGCCATGGTGTTTTCCGCGACTCGGTGGCTGGCCGCCGTGCATTAGTCACCATCTCGTTCGTGTGGGTCGTGGCCGGGGTTTAGTGTAGTGCAATTGGCAAATGCCACGTGTAAAAGGCTTGGATTAGAATGGAATGGAAGAGGGCTCATTTTGGCTCAAATTGGTCAACCCCTCCATTTGGGCTAGGTGCACCACCCAAGGCCTAGCTTAGGCTGAATAGAAAGTGATTTAGGTCAGCTTAATCAGTGGGGAATGGTCACCATCCAAGTACAATTAAGCTTAAGAAAGATTTAGTGGAATCATGGGAGTGGTTAATCACCTTTAGGAATTAAGGAAATAGTCTCCTCCTTTTGCCCAAAATGGCATGGTGACATGTAAAAAGGCTCTCATGGCTTCCATGTGGCTCATGCATGGCTTCATGGCTCACCTTTGGCTTGGGAAAAGTCAAGTCAATTTCATGGAAATGGATTTAAGAAAAATTTTGGTATTTAGGGATGATTTGGCAAGAGGCTTGATTTGGAATTATTTGATGATGGGATTATAACTTAGGGAATGGCTTTGATTAAATGGATGGCAAATGGAAATGTCATGTGGGCTTTTGGGCTAATTTTGGGCTTTTGTATTTGGTGGAAATGGGCTTTTAAAATGGTTTAGGGAAGTGGGCTTTGGATTTTAAAATGAATTTTAGGATGGAATTTTAGTAAAGGCTTGGGCCAAATAATTGTTGGGTTTAGCTCATGGATGTGTCATGAGTGACTTGGAGCAAATTGGGAGTGATTTGAGTTTGAATTGGTCGAACTTGGGCTTCTTTGGTGAATGGGCTAATATAGGTCAAATTGGGCTAACTTGGGCCAATGTTGGGATAGGGTTGAAATTGATGTAAAATTAATGCTGGGAAATGTTTATGGGAGTGTTTCAAAGAGGTTTTGACTTTGGTTGGGCTTTGATTTTGGGGTTTGGGCTTATTTGGGTTAGGTTTGGGTTTAGGTCAAAATTGGGCCTTTTAGCTTTGAGGTTGAATTTGAGTGGGGTTTTGGTCTAAATTTTGGGCAAATCATGTTAGTTTTTTGCTTGTAGGGATGTTAAGGAAGGTTTAGAAAAGATTTGGGGTTAATTGGAGTTGAATCGGGTGAGTTTGGGTTAGGCTCGGGTCATGGGTCCAAATTGGGCTTTAAGGCCAAAAGTGAAATTGGATTCAAATGTCAATCAAATTGGACTTGGATTTGGTCTAGATTGGTGTTGGGAATATTGAATTGAAGTTTAGAATTGAATTGAACCAGAATTTGGTTCAATTGGGTAGATTCGGCTTGACATCGGGTTCACTTTGGGTTAAAATGGGTCAATTGGGGGTTTTGAGAAAAGTGGGGTAAATTGACAAAATTGGCCCATGGTGTAGTTGAACAAAATGAAATTGGGAATATTTGGGATTTCTTGGAATTTTTTGGGAATTTTTTGAATTTTTGGATTTTTGGGTCAAGAGGGGTATTTTGGGTATTTGGAGGGTATTGGGAGGTATTTTTGGAATTTTTGATATTTTTGGCTATGGATGGTCAACTTGATTGGTGAGGAAATGTTTAAGGTTAATTTTGGGGAATTTTAGGGTGATTTGGAAATTTTGAAAAATTTGGGTGATTTTAAGCGGCTTTGGGCAAGTTGAGCGGGTGTAGGTTCCCGAGGTCAAAAATTAAAAATTTGCAAAATTGAAGATTGGGTAAATGTAAGTGGAATGAAATCATTTTGGTTGAGCCATGAAGCCATATCAAGCCCACATGAGCCATGAAGGGACTCATTTGAGGAATCCACTATGTTGTTCCTAACCCTCTTAGCCAAGCGCTTAGGGGTTAAGGACCATCCATGTGAATCACCTTTATGAGTCAGGAGGTCAAGTTGGGTATGGGTGTGTTTTTAGGAAGTGTGTGAAAGTGTAGAGTATAAGTGTAGTGTAAGTCAGCCCTTCACCAGACCAGGCCACCCAGGGCAGTCCTAAGGCCAAAGAGTCCTATAGGGACTCATCCTTTAAACATCCACATTTGATTTCAACCCTCTAGGTGATTAGGGGTGTACAGTCAAGTTTGTGGAGTTTGCAGGGAGTTAAGAAGTGGTTTGAATTTCTAAGTGGTGGGTCCCAATTCTAATCCTCTAAGATAATCAAAGGAAAAGCCTAAGGCTAGATCCTAAGTACTAAAAAGAAGAAGAGAAGACCTCATCAAAAATGAGGTCAACACGGCGATCTGTTGAATGATTAACTGCGAATCCCCGTAGATGTTGATGTCTGTTATCCCCATTTGAATAGCTAATTCCGACCTCCGTTATGAGGGCTTCGCATCCCGCTTCGTTGTTCGAACACGGTTCGTCAAGTGGTAGGAGTATCTTAACATCCCCCGCTCCGGTGTTATAAAGATTAGCCCGATTCCCGCCTTACCGGCACCTATCACTTGCGATTCTTCGTCTCTGTGTGCCGATGATGCTCCGTCGAAATATAATTCCCAACGTCGATCATCGTGGTCTTCTAAGCTCATTATTTGTTCATCAAGCAAGTCGTCATTGAGAGGAGATTCTGCCGGCAAAGGGTGTGCTGCGAGGAAGTCTGCTAAGACTTGTCCCTTTACGGCACGAAGAGGCACAAAAGTTATATCGAATTGCAATAATATCATTAACCATCTGGCAAGTCCACCGGAAAGTGTTGGACGAGTCATCAAGTATTGCAATGGATTAAATTTCGAGATCGAGTCGACCTTATGAGAAAGCATGTAGTGCTCCGAGCTTTTGAGCGGCGAAGATCGGAGCCAAATAATGCTTTTCAATTGCGGGATACCTTATTTCCATCGGAAGTAAATGACGGCTTAAATAGTAAAGAGCATTTTCTTTACCCTCATCATCGACCCTGCTAACGAGGCTCCGAGAGAGTCGTCTAAAGCCGCGGTATAAAGTATCGACGGCCTACCCGAGACTCGGGGTCGCTAAGACAGGAGGTGTCAATAAATATTGTTTAATGTCTTCGAAGGCCTTCGGCATTTCTCTTCCCAAATAAATTTGGCGTCCATTTTAACTAGTGCCGAGAAAGGCCGTCACCTACTCGACAAGTTCGAGATAAAGCGTCGAAGATATGCTAGCTTCCCTTGAAAGGATCGTAGTTGTTTTAAGGTTTTGGGAGGCGGCATTTCTAAGATAGCTTTAATCTTTTCCGGTTCGATCTCAATTCCACGATGTCGGACAACGAATCTTATGAATTTCCCGGAGGTGACGCCGAAGGCGCATTTTAAGGGATTCATCTTAAGGTTAAATTGTCTTAATCATTCGAAAACAATTCTCAAATCATACAGGTGGTTTTCCTTTACTTTGATTTTTAGGAAATGTGTGAAAGTGTAGAGTATAAGTGTAGTGTAAGTCAGCCCCTCACCAGACCAGGCCACCTGTGGCAGTCCTAAGGCCAAAGAGTCCTATAGGGACTCATCCTTTAAACATCCACATTTGATTTCAACCCTCTAGGTGATTAGGGGTCTACAGTCAAGTTTGTGGAGTTTGCAGGGAGTTAAGAAGTGGTTTGAATTTCTAAGTGGTAGGTCCCAATTCTAATCATCTAAGATAATCAAAGGAAAAGCCTAAGGCTAGATCCTAAGTACTAAAAAGAAGAAGAGAAGACCTCATCAAAAATGAGGTCAACACGGCGATCTGTTGAATGATTAACTGCGAATCCCCGTAGATGTTGGTGTCTGTTATCCCCATTTGAATAGCTAATTCCAGTCCCGTTATGAGGGCTTCGTATTCTGCTTCGTTGTTTGTACAAGGTTCTGTCAAGTGGTAGGAGTATCTTAACATCCCCCGCTCCGGTGTTATAAAGATTAGCCCGATTCCCGCCTTACGGGCACTATCACTTGCGATTCTTCGTCTTTGTGTGCTCGATGATGCTCCGTCGAAATATAATTCCCAATATCGATCATCGTGGTCTTCTAAGCTCATTATTTGTTCATCCGGCAAGTCGTCATTGAGAGGAGATTCTGCCGCAAAGGGTGTGTCCGCGAGGAAGTCTTCTAAGACTTGTCCCTTTACGGCACGAAGAGGCACAAAAGTTATATCGAATTGCAATAATATCATTAACCATCTGGCAAGTCCGCCGGAAAGTGTTGGACGAGTCATCAAGTATTGCAATGGATTAAATTTCGAGATCGAGTCGACCTTATGAGAAAGCATGTAGTGCTCGAGCTTTTGAGCGGCGAAGATCGGGCCAAATATTGTTTTTCAATTGCGGGATACCTTATTTCCGTCGAAGTAAATGACGGCTTAAATAGTAAAGAGCATTTTCTTTACCCTCATCATCGACCCTGGCTACAGTGGCTCGAGAGAGTCGTCTAAAGCCGCGGTATAAAGTATCGCCGGTCTACCCGAGACTCGGGGTCGCTAAGACAGGAGGTGTCATTAAATATTGTTTAATGTCTTCGAAGGCCTTCTCGGCATTTCTCTTCCCAAATAAATTTGGCGTCCTTTTAACTAGTGCCGAGAAAGGTCGACACCTACCTGACAAGTTTGAGATAAAGCGTCGAAGATATGCTAGCTTCCCTTGAAAGGATCGTAGTTGTTTTAAGGTTTTGGGAGGCGGCATTTCTAAGATAGCTTTAATCTTTTCCGGGTCGATTTCAATTCCACGATGTCGGACAACGAATCTTAAGAATTTCCCGGAGGTGACGCCGAAGGCGCATTTTAAGGGATTCATCTTAAGGTTAAATTGTCTTAATCGTTCGAAAACAATTCTCAAATCATACAGGTGGTTTTCCTTTACTTTGCTTTTTAGGAAGTGTGTGAAAGTGTAGAGTATAAGTGTAGTGTAAGTCAGCCCCTCACCGCACCGAGCCACTCGTGAGCGGCTCTAAGGCCAAAGAGTCCTATAGGGACTCATCCTTTAAACAACCACATTTGATTTCAACCCTCTAGAGTGATTAGGGGTCTACGATCAAGTTTGTGGAGTTTGCAGGGAGTTAAGAAGTGGTTTGAATTTCTAAGTGGTAGGTCCCAATTCTAATCCTCTAAGATAATCAAAGGAAAAGCCTAAGGCTAGATTCTAAGTACTAAAAAGAAGAAGAGAAGACCTCATCAAAAATGAGGTCAACACGGCGATCTGTTGAATGATTAACTGCGAATCCCCGTAGATGTTGATGTCTGTTATCCCCATTCGAATAGCTAATTCCAATCCGTTATGAGGGCTTCGTATTCCGCTTCGTTGTTTGTACAAGGTTACGTCAAGTGGTAGGAGTATCTTAACATCCCCCGCTCGGTGTTATAAAGATTAGCCCGATTCCTGCCTTACCGGACACTATCACTGCGATTCTTCGTCTTTGTGTGTTGATGATGCTCCGTCGAAATATAATTCCCAACGTCGATCATCGTGGTCTTCTAAGCTCATTATTTGTTCATCCGGCAAGTCGTCATTGAGAGGAGATTCTGCCTGCAAAGGGTGTGTCGCGAGGAAGTCTCGCTAAGACTTGTCCCTTTACGGCACGAAGAGGCAAAAGTTATATCGAATTGCAATAATATCATTAACCATCCGGCAAGTCCGCCGGAAAGTGTTGGACGAGTCATCAAGTATTGCAATGGATTAAATTTCGAGATCAGGTTGACCTTATGAGAAAGCATGTAGTGCCTGAGCTTTTGAGCGGCGAAGATCAGGGCCAAATAATGCTTTTCAATTGCGGGATACCTTATTTCCATCGGAAGTAAATGACGGCTTAAATAGTAAAGAGCATTTTCTTTACCCTCATCATCGACACATGCTATGCAGGCTCCGAGAGAGTCGTCTAAAGCCGCGTTATAAAGTATCGCGGTCTACTCCGAGACCGGGGTCGCTAAGACAGGAGGTGTCATTAAATATTGTTTAATGTCTTCGAAGGCCTTCGGCATTTCTCTTCCCAAATAAATTTGGCGTCCATTTTAACTAGTGCCGAGAAAGGTCGTCACCTACTCGACAAGTTCGAGATAAAGCGTCGAAGATATGCTAGCTTCCCATGAAAGGATCGTAGTTGTTTTAAGGTTTTGGGAGGCGGCATTTCTAAGATAGCTTTAATCTTTTCGGGTCGATTTCAATTCCACGATGTCGGACAACGAATCTTAAGAATTTCCCGGAGTGCGACGCCTGAAGGCGCATTTTAAGGGATTCATCTTAAGGTTAAATTGTCTTAATCGTTCGAAAACAATTCTCAAATCATACGAGTGGTTTTCCTTTACTTTGTTTTTTAGGAAGTGTGTGAAAGTGTAGAGTATAAGTGTAGTGTAAGTCGCCCCTCACCGACCGAGGCCACCTGTAAGGCGCTCTGAGGCCAAAGAGTCCTATAGGACTCATCCTTTAAACATCCACATTTGATTTCAACCCTCTAGGTGATTAGGGGTCTACAGTCAAGTTTGTGGAGTTTGCAGGGAGTTAAGAAGTGGTTTGAATTTCTAAGTGGTGGGTCCCAATTCTAATCCTCTAAGAAAATCAAAGGAAAAGCCTAAGGCTAGATTCTAAGTACTAAAAAGAAGAAGAGAAGACCTCATCAAAAATGAGGTCAACACGGCGATCTGTTGAATGATTAACTGCGAATCCCCGTAGATGTTGATGTCTGTTATCCCCATTTGAATAGCTAATTCCAGTCCCGTTATGAGGGCTTCGTATTCTGCTTCATTGTTTGTACACGGTTCTGTCAAGTGGTAGGAGTATCTTAACATCCCCCGCTCCGTGTTATAAAGATTAGCCCGATTCCCGCCTTACCGGGCACTATCACTTGCGATTCTTCATCTTTGTGTGCCGATGATGCTCCGTCGAAATATAATTTCCAACGTCGATCATCGTGGTCTTCTAAGCTCATAATTTGTTCATCCGGCAAGTCGTCATTGAGAGAAGATTCTGCCGCAAAGGGTGTGCTCGCGAGGAAGTCTGCTAAGACTTGTCCCTTTACGGCACGAAGAGGCACAAAAGTTATATCGAATTGCAATAATATCATTAACCATCTGACAAGTCCGCCGGAAAGTGTTGGACGAGTCATCAAGTATTGCAATGGATTAAATTTCGACATCGAGTCGACCTTATGAGAAAGCATGTAGTGCTCGAGCTTTTGAGCGGCGAAGATCGTGGCCAATTAATGCTTTTCAATTGCGGGATACCTTATTTCCGTCGGAAGTAAATGACGGCTTAAATAGTAAAGAGCATTTTCTTTACCCTCATCATCGACCCAGCCAACAGGCTCCGAGAGAGTCGTCTAAAGCCGCGGTATAAAGTATCGCCGGTCTACCCGAGACCGGGGTCGCTAAGACGAGAGGTGTCATTAAATATTGTTTAATGTCTTCGAAGGCCTTCTGGCATTTCTCTTCCCAAATAAATTTGGCGTCCTTTTTAACTAGTGCCGAGAAAGGCTGTCACCTACCTGACAAGTTTGAGATAAAGCGTCCAAGATATGCTAGCTTCCCTTGAAAGGATCGTAGTTGTTTTAAGGTTTTGGGAGGCGAAATTTCTAAGATAGCTTTAATCTTTTCCGGGTTGATTTCAATTCCACGATGTCGGACAACGAATCTTAAGAATTTCCCGGAGGTGACGCCGAAGGCGCATTTTAAGGGATTCATCTTAAGGTTAAATTGTCTTAATCGTTCGAAAACAATTCTCAAATCATACGGTGGTTTTCCTTTACTTTGCTTTTGATGACCACATCGTCCACGTAGCATTCGACTTGATTGTGGATGAGATCATCAAAAATTCTTGTCATCGCTCTCCGGTATGTCGCACTCGCGTTCTTCGATCCGAATGGCATCACCGTGTAAGCAATATACTCCTATCGGCGTTCGAATGTCGTAAGCTTTTCATCTTCTCGGAGCCATTTTTATCCGGTTGTATCCCGAAGATCCATCCATGAATGAGAATATTTCATGCGTCGAAGCAATGTCGATCATTAGTTCTGGGATCGGTAGAGGGAATTCATCTTTTGGACATGCCTTCGTTTAAATCTCCGAAGTCCACGCAAATTCGATCCGACCATTCTTCTTTCGACCGGCACCACATTGGCTAACCAAGTCGAGTATTGTTCTTCACGGATAAATTTAGCGTCTATTAGCTTTTTAACTTCGCTTATGACTTGTTGTTCAATTTCTAGACGCATTCTTCCGGGACCTTGTCCGACCGGGACGGGCAGGATCCACTCCTAGCTTGATGGATCGCGACCTCTGGAGCTAAACCCGGCATCTCATCGTAGTTCCAAGCAAAACAGTCTTTAAATTCCATTAATAACTTGATTATTTCTTCGGAGTCTTCTTTATTGAGTAAGGAGCTAACAAAGGCAGGTCTAGGCTCTTCGCTAGTACCTAAGTTAACTTCCGTTAACTCATCTAATATAGATTTAATCTCTTCTTCGAATTCTGTGGAGCATCTCCAATTTGTAAATCTTCAAATTCTTCTCGTAGTTTCCATGCAGCTTTCATTAGACTCGCAAGTGACAACCAAGCAAAATTCAAGTATCGTCAACTGATCCTACTATGCCGAATCCGAGACCATGCTTTGAATTGGTTGGACGACCGGAGTTATTCCATAATTTTTCAAAATGTTGTGATTGACCCTTTGTCCATTGTCGAGGCAAGAAACCACGCTGAATTAAATTTTGAACACAAGGAGAGTTCCACTCAAAAGGCAATTCCATTAATTCTGATGAAGTGACATCTTCAAATTGTACATTATTTTCAGTTTTGGAGGAAGTAGCACCACGGTAGAATTTGATTGGCTTTGCACCACCGCTACGTACCTCTTTGACCACCATACCCTCGACCTTATTAGAATGGATCGGGGTTAGGGTCATAGTATGTACATAGTGGTTAATCTTCTCGTACATCGATTTATATTCTTCATTCTTTTCATCTTCGAGAGAGATCCTGAATTGCGGCTTCTTCCGACTTATTGTCGCTCGCTTCTTGCTTGATCTCTTTTTCTTCTTCGGAACCGTCCTCCCAATCAACATTGATGGCCGGTTTCCTCCGTCCAATCGTCCTAACGTCTCTACCACGACCTCGTCCCCGGCCTCGAACCTCGGATGCGAGTTGTGGAGAAAGCTTCTCCATCTCGCCGTAAGGGAGTGGTGAGTGATCTGTTGGACTAGAACTTCAGTTCTTCGTTGTCCCGAACTTTCTTTGCTTCACTCATTATGGTATCTCTGGAGAAGATTGTTTTCTTCGGAGGTGCATAATAAGCTGCATCTTCATGGATTCCAATTTCATGTATGGAGAATGGTTGTAAGTCACCTTTGATGCACTGTTCCCCTCCATCGTAGTATTTGATGCACTGGGTGTAGAGATGATGGTACCATCCCGTTTTCATGTATCCATGGTCGACCCAAGCAGAGCGTTGAACGACGTTTCTGAATCAATTATGTGAAATTTTGCGGTTGTCTTTGCTAAGTCACCGGTCTTCATCAATAGTGTTATTGATCCAAGTGCTCTTTCTCCTTTCTGGTTGAATCCTCTTAATAACATTTTGTCGGCTTCGAGCTTGCGAGCATCAATTTCCAAATATGCTAGTGTTCGAAGACTCATTATATTGATTGATGCTCCCGGATCCACTAATACTCCTGAGAGAGTAAACTTCCCAATTGTAACCGAAATGTACAACGGTCGGTTGTGATCCGTCATCCCAAGTAATAGGTCATTGTCCGTGAATGTAACACCTCGTCGTTCCTTTAACGAGCAAACCTCATCTAAGGAATCTCCGGCCATTTGAGCTAAGCAAATTTCTCGGATCAAGTAAGGCCTCGATCGGAGCTTCTCTCATCTCCTTTGATAAGATGAGAGCGTCGTAGATGCTCGGCTTGGCCGTAGTTTCCTAAGATGGGCTAGCACGTTGTAGTCCACTTTATTTCCATGTGTCTCGATTTCTTCTCGAATGGGTATTTCTTCCGTCGGGGTTGGTTCTTCCCGAACAACCACCGCTTTCCTTTGTCCTTTCTTGTTGACTTCCTCTCGGTCTCTTAGGCTCTGACAGCTGGAAATCTGGAGTTTTCATCAGACTACGGAACATTTTCGGCACTGCTTCATTCTTGAATGGATATTCCTTGCTCAGAAGCTCCCTTAATGTACGTTGCGGACGTGGCGGTTGTTCATACTGTTGAGATGACTGATAGCTGGGTCGGGCTTGCTGGTAATTTTGTTGAGGTTGCTGCGGTCGTTCTGAAGATATTTGTATCAGTTGCTTGCCTTTGTCGACTGCTGCAACGATCCCGGATTTCTTTTCAAAAGTCTTCACAGGCTTTTGCTTGTCTGTCTTGTCGGCGAAACTTAATTGCTTCGCCTCCTCTTGCAAGCTCCCGTCCTTGCTTAACAACTTCTCGAAAGTCTTAATAGTGAATCCTTTAAGGAGAAGTGATATCAGGCCGTGAATGCTTTTAAGTAAGATGCCGACTGCATGCTGTTCTTGTAGTTGTGGTTCACACTTCATGCTTAAGTTCCTCCATCGAAGTATGTAATCCACCAAAGTTTCGTTCGCTTCTCGCTTCTCTACCACTAAATCACCTATAGTGATGTGGTGTCGAGCTCCGGCGAATCGCTTGATGAAAAGGTTTTCTAGTTCGAGAATGTCTTCACCGAACCATTCGGTAATTCCGCATACCAATCAAAGGCGATCCCTAACAGGCTGCTGACGAACTGTCGGAAGAGTAATGCATCGCTCCCGCCGGCATTGCAACAATTGGCACGAAAGTGTGCAACATGCTGTCTGGGGTTCCCGGCTCCATCAAAGGTCTTGAACAGAGGTGGTACGAAGCCTCTGGGTATTGGACAACGTCGAATTCTTCCGGTAAGGTCTACCCGTCCGAATGGATGTCCCGCTCTTTGATTGTGCTAAGGCTTCTCGCACCTCGCCTGTTCCACCAAGCTCTTGATATCTTTTTCTGGAATCATACTTTGTGTTGTATCTTTTTTAACCGATCATCCCCGTTGACGGATGTAATCTCCTTTCCTCCGTCCACGATGTGAATGACCTCGCAGGGGCGTCTCTCTTTGGGGTTGCACTTGACTCCGGAGAGTGGCTAGGGCTACAACCATCTCTTCCATTTTTTTCGCCATTTGGGCGATCGTATCGTCTTTCTCTTGAAGCTGTCTTCTCATCACTTCAGGCTCCTCTCTTTCTGTGGCTGCAGGAGCACCTTATTAAGCTGACGAAGCTCGTGTTTCGACCATGTTGATTTCTACATACTCATCGTCCATGAAATCCGATGAATCAATCTCGTCTCCGAATTTCTCTTCTCTTTCTTTTACTAGTCGTTGAATATCAGTCCTCAACTTTTCCATAGCGTCCTTGTCGGCGAATTTTTAATTTAATTTAAATAAATAATTTGAAAAGTAGTATTTAATTTTAAAAATAATTTTTAAATTTGAAGATTTTAAGATATGAAATCAAACCGATCTCACATCCCAAATAGTTTATATAAATGAGCACCGTACTACAAACCGTGTATCTATCCCGAAGAATAGGCACCATCGCTTGATGATGGGGCTCGATTAAATAAACTAGAAGATTTGTGACATCCGTTTGGTCGTCGAACCAATTTTATGTGCCGACAAATTCCCCTGCCTAATATGAAAAACATTAAGCAGGGTTTATATTACCTGGGTTCTTTAAAATTCCCTATAAGGGCAAGCCCCTATAGTTAATTACATCTTAAGTGATGGGAATCACCTAAGAAAACTCTCGATAATAATCAATAATTCTGCTCTCAAGAATTTCAAAGTTTAAGTTTTCAAAGGATTGAATTTTGGAATTTCAATAGGGAATGGATCAAGTTTGGAACATTTTTGTTTTGGGAATTCAAAGGAAGAAAAGTAGGAGAAATCACAGATCCGAAGCGAACTTCGGTAATTTCCCAACTATCCTATTGTTTGGGTTGGATTTGAAAAGTCCTAATGTTTGTTTAATGTTTTGATCTTGCCAATTTTGATTAATTTTGGACTTATATTCGTATGATATGATCATACAAATAGCCTCGAAGATATGAGGGTTTATGTCGTATCGGACGACTACCTCGGAATCCTAAAACCGGTTAGGGCTTAATTTACATGACGTGATCATGCAAATGCCTAACGAAGAGTTGAGGATTTATGCTGCACTAGGCAAACTACCTCGAAATCCTATGGCTTTGTTGTTTAATTCTAGGAATGTTTAGCGGATGTAGAGTTGTTTTGCTGATGACGATGGTCGTGCTGCCCACCATGCTCCGAGCTCGTTGTTGTCGCAGAGGTTTAGTTTTAGAAGTCATAAATCAGGAGATGAGAGAAGTATTTTGGTTTAGAGGAATTCTTAATTTCCAAGTGTTTTTTATGTTTTATTTAAAACAAATCTTAAAGTTGATTATAACAACACCTGTTAAGATCCCACGGTTCCATCCTTCCGGCATCGTTATTTTTATCGGATTCACTTAGTCCAGATGAATTTGCTAAACTCAACTAAATGAGTTCCATACTTTCTTTTAGACCGTGGGAAATCCCGTTAGCAAGGCGTAGGTTACATCATCCGAGGTATCCCCGATCATCCAACAGAACGTTTTAATTTAGTTGTAATTGCAGTTTTGTGTTCTGTTTGTGATTAAATTTTGAGTTGTTTTATATTTTGAAATGTTGTGGCGGTGAATTTTATCTTGCAATGGCTTTTAATTTAGTTTTGGTTTCAGTTTTAGGGACTATCCTAAAGGTGTGGGTTTTCAAGCAACAATTGTTTATCATGCAAGAAAAAGTAAGTGCGATGCAATTAAAGAAATTGCAATAATTTAAATTACAATAAAATAAAAGCGTACCTAGAGGGTCTTCCCGTCATTCCAAGCTGCACTTAAAACACAATTAGAGTATTTAAGCAAGTTCCTAGGTAAAGCTAAGGGAAGGGTTATGGTTTTCTACCAAGTTCCTAATCCTATAGTTAGTCATTTCCTATGACGTCTAGGTCTTCGTGTTTTAGTTCGAGGACGATTTTCTTCATCAAAGAATAATTAAGTTCAATTGTTCTTATGGACGTCCTATCGTATCGAGGAAGTGCTTAAGACAAATCTTAAACATCTTTTCAATATTTCTAGGATTGTTTTAAGTCCAAATGAATTTAATTACACAAATGAATTAATCGTCCAGGAATTCAAGTTTTGTTATCTTGCTCAATGAACTAGACATTCGAATATCCTATAAGTGAAGTAGCATTTCATTTAACGTTCGTTTAGGAGTTATGATAACCAAAGCTCTCGAGGGCAAATTGGTGTTCAAATGATTTATGATTTAGTTTAACTTTAGTTAAAGGGTTTAACTTTGGAATAAGTATTCAAGTTGTTTTATATTTAATTTCTTTATGTCTTAGGTAATGTTATTTAATTCGATTCCATTTAATTTTAATTTAATTTAATTTGATTTAGTTTTAATTTAATTTAATTTAATTCAATTTAGTTTGATTTGATGTTAAATTAACTTAGTTTAATTTGATTTAATTTCCTTTAATTTAATTTAATTTGATTTAACTTAAATTTAATTTAATTTAATTTAATTTAATTTATTTATTTAATTTAATTTAATTTATTTAATTAATTTAATTTGATTTTTAATTTAATTTGATTTTTAATTTTAATTTAACTGAAAAAAAAATAAAAAATAGTTTAATAATTTAACCTTTTAACTTAATCCTTTAACATTTTAAAATTCAAATTTGAGTTATCATTTTTAATTAGGAATTAAATATTATTGAAATGATTAATTTAGAGATTTTTAAATTAAAGAACAAATCTCTTCCTAAAAATATCCCTATTTTAATTGTTCCAATTTTATTATTCTTCCCAAATTTAATCAATTATTTAATTAAAGTTTATTTCAATTATTTTGAATTGTTTAATGGGTTTCTACCCTTTAATTTTTTAAATTTCAATCATCCAAGTCAGATTAAGATCAAATATTTTACTTGTTAATTTTATTAAACCTAAAGTTTTAATTAAGGGTTAAAATTTTTTAATTACCATTTTGCCCTTCAAGCTTAATAATTCCATAACTCACTAAATCGAGCTCAAATGAACTTGAAATTTTTATGTGACTTCACTCATATGCCAATAAAGACATGAGAGGAGAAAATGTGATTTTTCTCGTATTTAATTTATTTATGTAATTATTTTTGGTGGAAAATAAGAATTCCCAAGGAAAATTTAATAATATGACCAAGTGAAAGTTTCTGTCCTTAAGAAAATTATGGGACATTCCTAATGACCAGTGAGACCACTTGACCAATTTTGGTGATTTTTTGAATTATATTATTTTTATTATAATTATTTTAAGTTTTGGAGTATTAATCAATTTAAAAATAAAATAAAGGTTGAAAAATGAATTTTATATTTTTCAAAAATCTCTCTAATATCAAGAAAATTAGTGAATCAATTTTTGCAATTTTTTGATTTTTCTTTGATTTATTATAATTATTTTAGTGAAAATGCTAGAAAATACATTTTTTTTAATTTTAAAATTACCCTAGGGCTTTAAAATTTAATATCTCATAAAATAGACCTAAGAAAATATGGGATTTGTTCCTAAGTGATTAAAATTCAAAATGTGACATTTTGGTGAATTTTATTATTTTTATGATTTTTATTATTTTTTAATTATTAAAATATTAAAATAATATTAAAAATCAACTTTTTTAGAAAATTGAAATTTTAATTTTCTTAAATTCCCCTGATATCGAGAGGCTCCAAAACCAATTTGGTGAATTTTTAAAAACTATTTTGAAAGTTATGAATTTTTAAAGTTTAAAATGACTAAATGGCTTAATCAACCCATTTAGTAGGGCTAACCAAGTCCAATCGACTTCAAATTTTTATGGTGGGTTCCTCTGATCCTAAAGGTCAGTGGAGAATTGATTTCAAGTCAATTTGATGTATGGTTAGCTCTAATTAATTAGGGATCTATTTTGGGTGTTTAAGCCAATTAGGGTTATTCCAAGTGAATTAATTCAAAAGCTATTTTTCCTAGGGTCCTCCGGTCATAAGAGACATCACCAAATTTTCCTAGAATTTATTTCACAACATGCTAATTATTGGAATTAAAATACTCAAAACAAGTAACATGAATTTGAAAAATCAATAACTTTTCATAGGGATGGCTCTCGACTTTGGAAAATTCAGGGAATGTTCCCAAGTTCAGAGGCTTCAAAAGCCCTATGGTCTCATGCCATGGTGAATTTCCTATATGCATGGAGAATTAAAACAATGCAGAGGGTAAATAAATTATTAAAAATAAAATACTTCGATGAAATTAAATGATTTCTTTTCCACATTATTCTCCTCTGTTCACCGAGCAAGAGGGTATTTTTATTTTATTTTTATGATTTTCCTACACAAAGTTATGAATTTTTAAAGTTTAGGGAATTAAATAAATAGAAAAATCCCTATTTTTCTATTTATGCGACGCGGCGCCGCGTCAACCTCGCAGTCTCCGAACGCACACGCGTCGCGCTCCCATTCGACGCCGCCGCTCGAGTCGCAGCCCGGGTCCCGCGGTTCACGTACCATCTCCCGGTCCGACGCCATCCGAGCCGTCCGTCCGCGCGTGTATTGAATGAACGGCATCCGTTCATCGTCCCCAAGCCTCCTAACCCGAGAACCGTCCATCTTCTGTGCCTAAGATCTCACTCGATACTTCGACCAAATTTAACGTTCTTATGCTCTACGGATTCGTCTCGAGAAGACGAACACATCCATACGGCTTATGTGGCATGAAATCGACTTAATGAAAATGGAGAATGTTCGAAGCTCGGGAAGAAGAGTGAGGCCATACCTTTGCTCGCAGAAGTGCGGCTTCGATCCGAGGGTCGTTTCACCTTCGATCGGATCCTCAGCAAGCTCCGCATGAAGTCTCCTGGTCCGGTGAATCGCCTGGTAGGATTTCGACCACGCCCGATCACAAAGCTTCGGAGGCCGGAGCAACCGGGTGGCCCTGGAGATGGGGCTTTCAGCGGGGAACTTCTCCTCTCGGTCCAAGTGAAGGTGTAGGACCAGTCAATTCTGAGGATTAGCTCACCGTGGCAAAGTGTCCTGGTTTTGGGCCAAAGTTCGAGCTCAAAATCGAACTCACCGGAGGGAATTAGTGATCGGAATTCAGCTGGGATCAAATGCTCTATGTATGGGGAGTAGTCCTGGAACAATTTTGGCAAAGTTTCCTTAAGGTTTGTTTCAACACCTCTCATGGCCGAGAGGGGTGGTGTTTAAATAGAGAGGGCGAGGGCCTCCCGTGGAGAGTTAGGGCTCGGGATCACCAGCTAGGTCAAGGGCGGAATGCCCATGGTGGCCATCGGGCATGTGGCGCCTCAACAAGGTAGGATCCCAAAGTCGGCTCACATGCGAGCTCTCGACCATGGTGTTTTCCGACGACCTGGTGGCCGGCCGGCTAGCATCGGTCACCATCTTGTTCAGTGGGTCGTGGCCGGGTTTCAGTGCATTCAATCGAGGTTCGACACGTGTAAAGTGGTTGAATCAAAGTAGAAAGGGGAAGGGGCCATTTTGGCTTATTTTGGTCAACCCATGCAAATGGGTTGGGTGCACCTCCCCAAGACCTGGTTTCGGGCCGAGGAGGTCAGTGGGTCAATCTCCCATGTGTAGTGGAGTCTCCATCAAGGATTAGGCGGCAAAGCATGGTTTAGAGTGCGACATGCTTAAGGTAAAAAAGGCTTAAGAAGGATTAGGAAAGGGGGTCCTCCTTTTTCCATTAATGGCTCGATCACATGTCAAACCCTCCATGGCTTCATGTGGCTTCGTCCATGGCTCGCATGGCTTGTCTTTGGCTTCGGAAAAGCTCGGTCAATTTCATGAAAATGGATTTTAGGAATTTTTGGTAATTTGATGGAAATTTGTATGAAACTTGATTTGGAATGATTTGATGATGAATTTAGGACTTAGGTATTGAGTTTAATTGAAAGTATGATGAGGGGAAATGTCATATGGGCTTTGAGACCAATTTTGGGCCTTTGGATGTGGTAAAAGATTGGCTTTTAAAATGGTTTAAGGAATGGGCCTTTAAGTTTAAAAATGAATTTATGGATGGGAATTTTGTAAAGAGGTTGGGCCAAATAATTGTTGGGTTTAGCTCATGGATGTGTCATGAGTGACTTGAAGCAAATTGGGGTGATTTGGGCTTGAATCGGGTCGAATTCGGGCTCTTAAGTGAATGGGCCAATATAGGCCAAAATGGGCTAAGTTGGGCCAATGTTGGGCTAGGGTTGAAATTGATGTAAAATTAATGTTGAGAAATGTTTATGGGAGTGTTTCAAAGAGGTTTTGACTTTGGTCGGGCTTTGATTTGGGGTTTGGGCTCATTTGGGTTAGGTTCGGGTTTAGGTCAAAATTGGGCCTTTTAGCTTCGGGTCGAATTCGAGTGGGGTTTGGGTCTAAATTTTGGGCAAATCATGTTAGTGTTTTGCTTGTGGGGATGCTAAGGAAGACTTAGAAAAGATTTGGGGTTAATTGGAGTTGAATCGGGTGAGTTTGGGTTAGGCTTGGGTCATGGGTCCAAATCGGGCTTTAAGGCCAAAAGTGAAATCGATCCAAATGTCAATCAAATTGGACTTGGATTTGGTCTAGATTGGTGTTGGGAATGTTGAATTGAAGTTTAGAATTGAATTGGACCAGAATTTGAGTCAATTGGGTAGGTTTGGTTTGATATCGGGTTCACTTAGGGTTAAAATGGATCAAATTGGGGTTTTGACAAAAGTAGGGTAAATTGACAAAATTGGCCCATGGTGTAGTTGAACAAAATGAAATTGGGAATATTTGGGATTTTCTGGAATTTTCTGGGAATTTTCTGAATTTTTGGATTTTTGGGTCAAGAGGGAGCATTTCGGGTATTTGGAGGGTATTTTTCGGAATTTTTGGTATTTTCGGCTATGGATGATCAATTTGAGTGATGTGGAAATGTTTGGGATTGATTTTGAGGAATTTTGGGTGATTTGGAAATTTTGCAAAAATTTGCGTAATTTCACGGTTTTGGGTAGTAAGCAGTGTAGGGTCCCGGGGTCAAAAATCGAAAATTTTGAAAAATCGAAGATCGGGTGAATATAAGTGGAATGAAATCATTTTGGTTGAGCCATGAAGCCATATCAAGCCCACATGAGCCATGAAGGGACTCATTCGAGGCATTCACTATGCAGGCTTCCTAATCCTCCATGGGCTTGTGCGTTAAGGACTCACCATGTAATCACCTACATGGGTCGAGGTCAAGCGGTGGCAGCGTTTTGAGCGCGCGGAGCGTAGTGTATAAGGTGGGTGTGTCAGTCAGCCTTACCAGACCAGCACGTCTCTAAGCCAAAGAGTCTAGGGAACTCATCCTTAAACTTCCACAAACTTGACTGTAAACCCCTAATCACCTAGAGGGTCAAATCAAATGTGGAAGTTTAGAGTGACGAGTTCCTATGGACTCTTCGGGCCTTGGGATCCCCCGGTGTGCTCTGTCCGGTGAAGGGGCTGACTTACACACACACTACACTTATACACTACACTTTCACACACCTCCTAAAACCACACCCATACCTAACTCGACCTCCCCGACTCATGTAGGTGATTCACATGGACGGTCCTTAACCCCTAAACCCTCGAGCAAGAGGTTAGGAACAACATAGCTGAATGCCTCAAATGAGTCCCTTCATGGCTCATGTGGGCTTGATATGGCTTCATGGCTCAACCAAAATGATTTCATTCCACTTATATTCACCCAATCTTCAATTTTCCAAATTTTCAATTTTTGACCCCCGGGACCCTACACCCGCTTAACCTACCCAAAACCCTTGAAATTACCCAAATTTTTGCAAAATTTCCAAATCACCCAAAATTCCTCAAAATCAATCCCAAACATTTCCACATCACTCAAATTGATCATCCATACCCAAAAATACCAAAAATTCCAAAAAACCTCCCAATACCCTCCAAATACCCAAAATGCCCCCTTGACCCAAAAATCCAAAAATTCAGAAAATTCCCAGAAAATTCCAGAAAATCCCAAATATTCCCAATTTCATTTTGTTCAACTACACCATGGGCCAATTTTGTCAATTTACCCTACTTTTGTCAAAACCCCCAATTTGATCCATTTTAACCCTAAGTGAACCCAATGTCAAACCAAACCTACCCAATTGACCCAAATTCTGGTCCAATTCAATTCTAAACTTCAATTCAACATTCCCAACACCAATCTAGACCAAATCCAAGTCCAATTTGATTGACATTTGGATCCAATTTCACTTTTGGCCTTAAAGCCCAATTTGGACCCATGACCCAAACCTAACCCAAACTCACCCAATTCAACTCCAATTAACCCCAAATCTTTTCTAAGTCTTCCTTAGCATCCCCACAAGCAAAACACTAACATGATTTGCCCAAAATTTAGACCCAAACCCCACTCAAATTCAACCCAAAGCTAAAAGGCCCAATTTTGACCTAAACCCAAACCTAACCCAAATGAGCCCAAACCCCAAAATCAAAGCCCAACCAAAGTCAAAACCTCTTTGAAACACTCCCATAAACATTTCTCAACATTAATTTTACATCAATTTCAACCCTAGCCCAACATTGGCCCAACTTAGCCCATTTTGGCCTATATTGGCCCATTCACCTAAAGAGCCCAAATTCAACCCAATTCAAACCCAAATCACCCCCAATTTGCTTCAAGTCACTCATGACACATCCATGAGCTAAACCCAACAATTATTTGGCCCAACCTCTTTACAAAATTCCCATCCATAAATTCATTTTTAAACTTAAAGGCCCATTCCTTAAACCATTTTAAAAGCCCATCTTTTACCACATCCAAAGGCCCAAAATTGGTCTCAAAGCCCATATGACATTTCCCCTCATCATACTTTCAATTAAACTCAATACCTAAGTCCTAAATTCATCATCAAATCATTCCAAATCAAGTTTCATACAAATTTCCATCAAATTACCAAAAATTCCTAAAATCCATTTTCATGAAATCGACCAAGCTTTTCCCCAAGCCAAAGACAAGCCATGCAAGCCATGGACAAGCCACATGAAGCCATGGAGGGCTCGACATGTGATCAAGCCATTAATGGAAAAAGGAGGACCCCTTTCCTAATCCTTCTTAAGCCTTTTTTTACCTTAAGCATGTCACACTCTAAACCATGCTTTGCCACCTAATCCTCGATGGAGACTCCACCACACATGGAGATCGACCCACCCGACCTCCTCAACCCAAAACCAGTGTCTTGGGGAGGTGCACCCAACCCATTTGCATGGGTTGACCAAAATAAGCCAAAATGGCCCCTTCCCCTTTCTACTTCGATTCAACCACTTTACACATGTCAAACCTCAATCGAATGCACCAAACCCCACCTCGACCCACCCGAACAAGATGGTGACCAATGCCCGGCCGGCCGACCACTGTGTCGCCGGAAAACACCATGGCCGAGAGCTCACATGCGAGCCAACTTCGGGATTCTACCTCGCCGAGTCGCCCCCATGCCCAATGGCCACCATGGCTGTTCGCCCTCGACCTAAGCAATCGATCCCAAGCCCTAACTCTCCCCGGAGGCCCTCCACCCTCTCCTATTTAAACACCACCCCTCTCGGCCATGAGAGGTGCCGAAACAAACCTTAAGGAAACTTCGCCAAAATTGTTCCGCACTACTCCCCATACATAGAGCATTTGATCCCCACCGAATTCCACTCTAATTCCCTCCAACGAGTTCAATTTTCGAGCTCAAACTTTAGCCCAAAAACCAGGACACTTTGCCACAGCTGAGCTAATCCTCAAATCGACTCGGTCCTACACCTTCACCGGACCAAGAGGAGAAGTTCCCCACCGAAAGCCCCATCTCCAAAGCCACCTAGCTTGCTCCAGCCTCCAAGCTTTGTGATCGGCTGTGGTCGAAATCCTACCTGTGCAATTCACTGCATCAGAGACTTCATCCGGAGCTTCGCCGAGATCCAATCGAAGGTGAAACAACCCTCGGATCGAAGCCACACTTCTCCGAGCAAAGGTATGGCCTCACTCTTCTTCCCGAGCTTCCGAACATTCTCCATTTTCATTAAGCCAATTTCATGCCACATAAACCGTATGGATGTGTTCGTCTTCTCGAGACGAATCCATAGAGCATAAGAACGTTAAATTCGGTCAAGTATCGAGTGAGATCTTGTGCCTGAAGATGGACGGCTCTCGAGTTAGGAGGCTCGGGGACGATGAACGGATGCCGTTCATTCAATACACGCGCGGACGGACGGCTCGGATGGCGTCGACCAGAGATGGTACGTGAACCGCGGGACCCGGCCGCCGACTCAAGCGGCGGCGTCGAATGGGAGCGCGACGCGCGTGCATTCGGAGCCGCCGAGGCCGAGCTCGGCGCCGCGTCACTTAAATAGAAAAATAGGGTATTTTTTCTATTTATTTAATTCCCTAAACTTTAAAAATTCATAACTTTGTGTAGGAAAATCATAAAAATAAAATAAAAATACCCTCTCGTTCAGCTGAACAGAGGAGAATAATGTGGAAAAGAAATCATTTAATTTCATCAAGTATTTTATTTTTAATAATTTATTTACCCTCTGCATTGTTTTAATTCTCCATGCATATAGGAAATTCACCATGGCATGAGACCATAGTGGCTTTCAAGCCTCCGAACTCGGGAACATTCCCCGAATTTTCCAAAGTCGAGGCCATCCCTATGAAAAGTTATTGATTTTTCAAATTCATGTTACCGTTTTGAGTATTTTAATTCCAATAATTAGCATGTTGTGAAATAAATTCTAGGAAAATTTGGTGATGTCTCTTATGACCAGAGGACCCTAGGAAAAATAGATTTTGAATTAATTCACTTGGAATAACCCTAATTCGCTTAAACACCCAAAATAGATCCCTAATTAATTAGAGCTAACCATACATCAAATTGACTTGAAATCAATTCTCCACTGACCTTTAGGATCAGAGGAACCCACCATAAAAATTTGAAGTCAATTGGACTTGATTAGCCCTACTAAATGGGTTGATTAAGCCATTTAGTCATTTTAAACTTTAAAAATTCATAACTTTCAAAATACTTTTTAAAAATTCACCAAATTGGTTTTGGAGCCTCTCCGATATCAGGGAAATTTAAGAAAATTAAAATTTCAATTTTCTAAAAAAGTTGATTTTTAATATTATTTTAATATTTTAATAATTAAAAAATAATAAAAATCATAAAAATAATAAAATTCACCAAAATGTCACATTTTGAATTTTAATCACTTAGGAACAAACCCCATATTTTTCTTAGGTCTATTTTATGAGATATTAAATTTTAAAGCCCTAGGGTAATTTTAAAATTAAAAAAAATGTATTTTCTAAGCATTTTCACTAAAATAATTATAATAAATCAAAGAAAAATCAGAAAATTGCAAAAATTGATTCTCTGATTTCCTTGATATCAGAGAGATTTTTGAAAAATATAAAATTCATTTTTCAACCTTTATTTTATTTTTAAATTAATTAATACTCCAAAACTTAAAATAATTATAATAAAAATAATATAATTCAAAAAATCACCAAAATTGGTCCAAGTGGTCCTCTGGTCATTAGGAATGTCCCATAATTTTCTTAAGGACAGTAAACTTTCCCTTGGTCATATTATTAAATTTTCCTCGGAATTCTTATTTTCCACCAAAAATAATTACATAAATAAATTAAATACAGTAAAAATCACATTTTCTCCTCTCATGTCTTTATTGGCATATGAGTGAAGTCACATAAAAATTTCAAGTTCATTCGAGCTCAATTTAGTGAGTTATGGAATTATTAAGCTTGAAGGGCAAAATGGTAATTAAAAAATTTTAACCCTTAATTAAAACTTTAGGTTTAATAAAATTAACAAGTAAAATATTTGATCTTAATCTGACTTTGATGATTGAAATTTAAATAATTAAAGGGTAGAAACCCATTAAACAATTCAAAATAATTGAAATAAACTTTAATTAAATAATCGATTAAATTCGGGAAGAATAATAAAATCGGAACTATTAAAATAGGGATATTTTTAGGAAGAGATTTGTTCTTTAATTTAAAAATCCCTAAATTAATCATTTCAATAATATTTAATTCCTAATTAAAAATGATAACTCAAATTTGAATTTTAAAATGTTAAAGGATTAAGTTAAAAGGTTAAATTATTAAACTCTTTTTTAATTTTATTTTTCACTTAAATTAAAATTAAAAATCAAATTAAATTAAAAAATCAAATTAAATTAATTAAATAAATTAAATTAAATTAAATTAATTAAATTAAATTAAATTAAATTAAATTAAATTAAATTTAAAAGTTAAATCAAATTAAATTAAATTAAATGGAAATTAAATCAAATTAAACTAAGTTAAATTTAAACATCAAATCAAACTAAATTGAATTAAATTAAATTAAATTAAAACTAAATCAAATTAAATTAAATTAAAATTAAATGGAATCGAATTAAATAACATTACCTAAGACATAAAGAAATTAAATATAAAACAACTCGAATACTATTCCAAAGTTAAACCCTTTAACTAAAGTTAAACTAAATCATAAATCATTTGAACACCAATTTGCCCTCGAGAGCTTTGGTTATCATAACTCCTAAACGTAACGTTAAATGAAATGCTACTTCACTTATAGGATATTCAAATGTCCTAGTTCATCGAGCAAGATAACAAAACTCGAATTCCTGGACGATTAATTCATTTGTGTAATTAAATTCATTCGGACTTAAAACAATCCTAGAAATATTGAAAAGATGTTTAAGATTTGTCTTAAGCACTTCCTCGATACGATAGGACGTCCATAAGAACAATCGAACTTAATTATTCTTCGATGAAGAAAATCGTCCTCAAACCAAAACACAAAGACCTAGACGTCATAGGAAATGACTAACCATAGGATTAGGAACTTGGTAGAAAACCATAACCCTTCCCTTAGCTTTACCTAGGAACTTGCTTAAATACTCTAATTGTGTTTTAAGTGCAGCTTGGAATGACGGGAAGACCCTCTAGTACGCTTTTATTTTATTGTAATTTACATTATCGCAATTTCTTTAATCGCATCGCACTTACTTTTCTCGCATGATAAACAATCGTTGCATGAAAACCCACACCTTTAGGATAGTCCCTAAAACTGAAACCAAAACTAAATTAAAAGCCATCGCAAGATAAAATTCACCGCCACAACATTTCAAAATATAAAACAACTCAAAATTTAATCACAAACAGTAACACAAAACCGCAATTACAACTAAATTAAAACGTTCGTCGGATGATCTGGGATACCTCGGATGATGTAACCTACGCGCTTGCTAACGGGATTTCCCACGGTCTAAATGAAAGTGTGGAACTCATTCAGTTGAGTTTAGCAAATTCATCTGGACTAAGTGAATCCGATAAAAATAACGATGCCGTAAGGATGGAACCGTGGGATCTTAACCGGTGTTGTTATAATCAACTTTAAGATTTGTTTTAAATAAAACATAAAAAACACTTGGAAATTAAGAATTCCTCTAAACCAAAATACTTCTCTCATCTCCCGATTTATGACTTCTAAAACTAAACCTCTCGCAACAACAAGGAGCTCGGAGCATGGTGGGCAAGCACGACCATCGTCATCGCAAAACAACTCTACATCCGCTAAACATTCCTAGAATTAAACAACAAAGCCATAGGATTTCGAGGTAGTTTGCTGAGTGCAACATAAATCCTCAACTCTTCGTTAGGCATTTGCATGATCACGTCATGTAAATTAAGCCCTAACCGGTTTTAGGATTCCGAGGTAGTCGTCCGATACGACATAAACCCTCATATCTTCGAGGCTATTTGTATGATCATATCATACGAATATAAGTCCAAAATTAATCAAAATCGGCAAGATCAAAACATTAAACAAACATTAGGACTTTTCTAAATCCAACCCAAACAATAGGATAGTCGGAAATTACCGAAGTTCGCTTCGGATCCGTGATTTCTCCTACTTTTCTTCCTTTGAATTCCCAAAACAAAAATGTTCCAAACTTGATCCATTCCCTATCGAAATTCCAAAATTCAATCCTTTGAAAACTTAAACTTCGAAATTTTCGAGAGCAGAATTATCGATTATTATCGAGAGTTTTCTTAGGTGATTCCCATCACTTAAGATGTAATTAACTATAGGGCTCGCCCTTATAGGGAATTTTAAAGAACCTGAGTAATATAAACCCCGCTTAATGTTTTTCATATTAGGCGTGGAATTTGTCAGGCACATAAAATTGGTTCGACGACCAAACGGATGTCACAAATCTTCTAGTTTATTTAATCGAGCCCCATCATCAAGCAAAGGTGCTCTATTCTTCGGATAGATACACGGCTTGTAGTACGGTGCTCATTTATATAAACTATTCGGGATGTGAGATCGGTTTGATTTCATATCTTAAAATCTTCAAATTTAAAAATTATTTTTAAAATTAAATACTACTTTTCAAATTATTTATTTAAATTAAATTAAAAATTCGCCGACAAGGACGCTATGGAAAAGTTGAGACCGATATTCAACGACTAGTAAAAGAAAGAGAAGAGAAATTCGGAGACGAGATCGATTCATCGGATTTCATGGACGATGAGTATGTAGAAATCAACATGGTCGAAACACGAGCTTCGTCGGCTTAATAAGGTGCTCCCTGCAGCCTACGTAAAGAGAGGAGCTCGAAGTGATGAGAAGACAGCTTCAAGAGAAAGACGATACGATCGCCCAAATGGCGAAAAAATGGAAGAGATGGTTAGTAGCTCTAGCCACTCTCCGGAGTCAAGTGCAACCCCAAAGAGAGACGCCCCGTGAGGTCATTCACATCGTGGACGGAGGAAAGGAGATTACATCCATCAACGGGGATGATCAGCTAAAGAAAGATACAACGCAAAGCATGATTCCAAAAAAAGATATTAAGAGCTTGGTGGAATAGCAGGTGCGAGAAGCCTTAGCATAATCAAAGAGTGGGACATCCATTCGGACGGGTAGACCTTACCCGAAGAATTCGACGTTGTCCAATACCCAAAAGGCTTCGTACCACCTCTCGTTCAAGACCTTTCGATGGAACCGGAACCCCCGACAAGCATGTTGCACACTTTCGTGCCAATTGTTGCAATGCCGGCGGGAGCGATGCATTACTCTTCCGACGAGTCCGTCGCGACTCGTCGTGGATCGCCTTTGATTGGTATGCGAATTACCGAATGGTTCAGTCGAAGACATTCTCGAACTAGAAAACCTTTTCATCAAGCGATTCGCCGGAGCTCAACACCACATCACTATAGGTGATTTAGTGGTAGAGAAGCGAAGCCGAACGAAACTTTGGTGGATTACATACTTCGATGGAGGAACTTAAGCATGAAGTGTGAACCACAACTACAAGAACGAAGATGCGATCGGCATCTTACTTAAAAGCATTCACGGCTCGATATCACTTCTCCTTAAAGGATTCACTATTAAGACTTTCGAGAAGTTGTTAAGCAAGGACGGGAGCTTGCAAGAGGAGGCGAAGCAATTAAGTTTCGCCGACAAGACGTACAAGCAAAAGCCCGTGAAGACTTTTGAAAAGAAATCCGGATCGTTGCAGCTAGTCGACAAAGGCAAGCAAGCCGATACAAATATCTTCGAACGACCGCAACGAACCTCAACAAAATTACCAGCGAAGCCCGACCCGACTATCGATCATCTCAACAGATGAACAACCGCCACGTCCGCAACGTACATTAAGGGAGCTTCGAGCAAGGAATATCCATTCAAGAATGAAGCAGTGCCGAAAATGTTCCGTAGTCTGATGAAAACTCCAGATTTCCAGCTGTCAGAGCCTAAGAGACCAGAGGAAGTCAACAAGAAAGGACAAAGGAAAGCAGGTGGTTGTTCAGGAAGAACCAACCCCGACAGAAGAAATACCCATTCGAGAAGAAATCGAGACACATGGAAATAAAGTGGACTACAACGTGCTAGCCCATCTTAGGAAACTACCGTCCAAACTGAGCATCTACGACGCTCTCATCTTATCAAAGGAGATGAGAGAAGCTCTGATCAAGGCCTTACTTGATCCGGAAATTTGCTAGCTCAAATGGCCGGAGATTCCTTAGATGAGGTTTGCTCGTTAAAGGAACAGACGAGGTGTTACATTCACGGACAATGACCTATTACTTGGGATGCCAGATCACAACCGACCGTTGTACATTTCAGATTACAATTGGGAAGTTTACTCTCTCCGTAGTATTAGTGGATCCAGGAGCATCAATCAATATAATGAGTCTTCGAACACTAAGCATATTTGGAAATTGATGCTCGCAAGCTCGAAGCCGACAAAATGTTATTAAGAGGATTCAACCGTAAAGGAGAAAGAGCACTTGGATCAATAACACTATTGATGAAGACCGGTGACTTAGCAAAGACAACCGCAAAATTTCACATAATTGATTCAGAAACGTCGTTCAACGCTCTACTGGGTCGACCATGGATACATGAAAACAGGATGGTACCATCATCTCTACACCGAGTGCATCAAATACTACGATGGAGGGGAACAAGGCATCAAAGGTGACTTACAACCATTCTCCGTACATGAAATTGGAATCCATGAAGATGCAACTTATTATGCACCTCCGAAGAAAACAATCTTCTCCAGAGATACCATAATGAGTGAAGCAAAGAAAGTTCGGGACAACGAAGAACCTGAAGTTCTAGTCCAACAGTCACTCACCACTCCCTTACGGCGAGATGGAGAAGCTTTCTCCACAACTCGCATCCGAGGTTGAGGCCGGGGACGAGGTCGTGGTAGAGACGTTAGGACAGTTGGACAGAGGAAACCAGCCATCAATGTTGATTGGGAGGACAGTTCTGAAGAAGAAAAAGAGATCAAGCAAGAAGCAGCGACAATAAGTCGGAAGAAGCCGCAATTCAAGATCTCTCTCGAAGATGAAAAGAATGAAGAATATAAATCAATGTACGAGAAGATTAACCACTATGTACATACTATGACCCTAACCCCGATCCATTCTAATAAGGTCGAGGGTATGGTGGTCAAAGAGGTACGTAGCAGTGGTGCAAAGCCAATCAAATTCTACCGTGGTGCTACTTCCTCCAAAACTGAAAATAATGTACAGCTGAAGATGTCACTTCATCGAATTAATGGAATTGCCTTTGAGTGGAACTCTCCTCGTGTTCAAAATTTAATTCAGCCGTGGTTTCTTGCCTCGACAATGGACAAAAGGTCAATCACAACATTTTGAAAAATTATGGAATAACTCCGGTCGTCCACCCAATTCAAAGCATGGTCTCGGATTCGGCATAGTAGGATCGCTGACGATACTCGAATTTTGCTTGGTTGTCACTTGCGAGTCTAATGAAAACCGCATGGAAACTACGGAAGAATTCAAGATTTACAAATCGGAGATGCTCCACCGTAATTCGAAGAAGAGATTAAATCTACAATAGATGAGTTAACGGAAGTTAACTTAGGTACTAGCGAAGAGCCTAGACCTACCTTTGTTAGCTCCTTACTCAATAAAGAAGACTCCGAAGAAATAATCAAGTTATTAATGGAATTTAAAGATCTGCTTTGCTTGGAACTACGATGAGATGCCGAGTTTAGCTCCGCAGGTCGCAATCCATAAGCTAGGAGTGGATCCTACTTCGTCCCGCCGACAAGGTCCTGTAAGAATGCGTCTAGAAATTGAACAACAAGTCATAACCGAAGTTAAAAAGCTAATAGACGCTAAATTTATCCGTGAAGAACAATACTCGACTTGGTTAGCCAATGTGGTGCCAGCCGAAAGAAGAATGGTCGTATCGAATTTCGTGGACTTCAGAGATTTAAACAAGGCATGTCCAAAAGATGAATTCCCTCTACCGATCCCAGAACTAATGATCGACATTGCTTCGACGCATGAAATATTCTCATTCATGGATGGATCTTCAGGATACAACCAGATAAAAATGGCTCCAGAAGATGAAAAGCTTACAAAGATTCGTAACGCCGATAGGAGTATATTGCTACACGATGATGCCATTCGGATCGAAGAACGCAGATGCAACATACCGTAGAGCGATGACAAGAATTTTTGATGATCTCATCCACAATCAAGTCGAATGCTATGTGGACGATGTGGTCATCAAAAGCAAAGTAAAGGAAAACCACTCGTATGATTCGAGAATTGTTTTCGAACGATTAAGACAATTTAACCTTAAGATGAATCCCTTAAATGCGCCTTCGGCGTCACCTCCGGAAATTCTTAAGATTCGTTGTCCGACATCGTGGAATTGAAATCAACCCGGAAAAGATTAAAGCTATCTTAGAAATTTCGCCTCCCAAAACCTTAAAACAACTACGATCCTTTCAAGGGAAGCTAGCATATCTTGGACGCTTTATCTCAAACTTGTCAGGTAGGTGACGATACTTTCTCGCACTGAGTTAAAAAGGACGCCAAATTTATTCGGGAAGAGAAATGCCGTAAGGCCTTCGAAGACATTAAACAATATTTAATGACACCTCCTGTCTTAGCAGCCGATCTGCCTGGTAGACCGGCGATACTTTATACCGCGGCTTTAGACGACTCTCTCGGAGCCCCGTTAGCTTGTGTCAATGATGAGGGTAAAGAAAATGCTCTTTACTATTTAAGCCGTCATTTACTTCCGACGGAAATAAGGTATCCCGCAATTGAAAAGCATTAATCGTCCCGATCTTCGCCGCTCAAAAGCTCGAGCACTACATGCTTTCTCATAAGGTCAACTCCGATGTCGAAATTTAATCCATTGTAATACTTCGATGACTCGTCCAACACTTTCCGGCGGACTTGTCGATGGTTAATGATATTATTGCAATTCGATATAACTTTCGTGCCTCTTCGTGCTCGTAAAGGGACAAGTCTTATGGACTTCCTCGCAAAGACACCCTTTGCACGGCGAATCTTCTCTCAATGACGACTTGCCGGATGAACAAATTATGAGCTTAGAAGACCCCGATGATCGACGTTGGAAATTATATTTCGACGGAGCATCATCGAGTACACAAAGATGAAGAATCGCAAGTGATAGTGCCCGGTAAGGCAGGAATCGGGCTAATCTTTATAACACCGTAGCGGGGGATGTTAAGATACTCCTACCACTTCGACGGAACCGTGTACAAACAATGAAGCGTAATACGAAGCCCTCATAACGGGACTCGGAATTAGCTATTCAAATGGGGATAACGTGACATCAACATCTACGGGGATTCGCAGTTAATCATTCAACGGATCGCCGTGTTGACCTCATTTTCGATGAGGTCTTCTCTTCTTTTTAGTACTTAGAATCTAGCCTTAGGCTTTTCCTTCGATTTTCTTAGAGGATTAGAATCGGGACCCACCACTTAGAAATTCAAACCACTTCTTAACTCCCCGCAAACTCCACAAACTTGACCGTAGACCCCTAATCACCTAGAGGGTCGAAATCAAATGTGGATGTTTAAAGGATGAGTCCCTATAGGACTCTTCGGCCTTAGAGCCGCTCCAGGTGGCTCGGTCCGGTGAGGGGCCGACTTACACTACACTTATACTCTACACTTTCACACACTTCCTAAAAACAAAGTAAAGGAAAACCACCCGTATGATTCGAGAATTGTTTTCGAACGATTAAGACAATTTAACCTTAAGATGAATCCCTTAAAATGCGCCTTCGGCGTCACCTCCGGAAATTCTTAAGATTCGTCGTCCGACATCGTGGAATCGAAATCGACCCGAAAAGATTAAAGCTATCTTAGAAATGCCGCCTCCCAAAACCTTAAAACAACTACGATCCTTTCATGGGAAGCTAGCATATCTTCGACGCTTTATCTCAAACTTGTCGTGTAGGTGATGCACTTTCTCGGCATTAGTTAAAATGGACGCCAAATTTATTCGGGAAGAGAAATGCCGAAGGCCTTCGAAGACATTAAACAATATTTAATGACACCTCCTGTCTTAGCAACCCTGGCCTCAGTGTGACCGTGATACTTTATAACGCGGCTTTAGACGACTCTCTCGGAGCCTCGTTAACTTGTGTCAATGATGAGGGTAAAGAAAATGCTCTTTACTATTTAAGCCGTCATTTACTTCCGATGGAAATAAGGTATCCCGCAATCGAAAAGCATTATTCGGCCTCGATCTTCGCCGCTCAAAAGCTCGAGCACTACATGCTTTCTCATAAGGTCAACCTGATCTCGAAATTTAATCCATTGCAATACTGATGACTCGTCCAACACTTTCCGGCGGACTTGCCGTATGGTTAATGATATTATCGCAATTCGATATAACTTTTGCCTCTTCGTGCAGTAAAGGACAAGTCTTAGCAGACTTCCTCGCAGCACACCCTTTGCAGGCAGAATCTCCTCTCAATGACGACTTGCCAGATGAACAAATAATGAGCTTAGAAGACCCCGATGATCGACGTTGGGAATTATATTTCGACGGAGCATCTTCAACACACAAAGACAAAGAATCGCAAGTGATAGCGTCTTGTAAGGCAGGAATCGGCTAATCTTTATAACACCGGAGCGGGGGATGTTAAGATACTCCTACCACTCGACGTAACCTTGTACAAACAACGAAGCGAATACGAAGCCCTCATAACGGACCGGAATTAGCTATTCAAATTGGGGATAACAGACATCAACATCTACGGGGATTCGCAGTTAATCATTCAACGGATCGTCGTGTTGACCTCATTTTTGATGAGGTCTTCTCTTCTTCTTTTTAGTACTTAGAATCTAGCCTTAGGCTTTTCCTTTCGATTATCTTAGAGGATTAGAATTGGGACCTACCACTTAGAAATTCAAACCACTTCTTAACTCCCCGCAAACTCCACAAACTCGACCGTAGACCCCTAATCACTCTGTAGGGTCGAAATCAAATGTGGTTGTTTAAAGGATGAGTCCCTATAGGACTCTTTGGCCTTAGGACTGCCCTGAGTGGCCTGGTCTGGTGAGGGGCTGACTTACACTACACTTATACTCTACACTTTCACACACTTCCTAAAAAGCAAAGTAAAGGAAAACCACCTGTATGATTTGAGAATTGTTTTCGAACGATTAAGACAATTTAACCTTAAGATGAATCCCTTAAAATGCGCCTTCGGCGTCACCTCCGGGAAATTCTTAAGATTCGTTGTCCGACATCGTGGAATTGAAATCGACCCGGAAAAGATTAAAGCTATCTTAGAAATGCCGCCTCCCAAAACCTTAAAACAACTACGATCCTTTCAAGGGAAGCTAGCATATCTTCGACGCTTTATCTCAAACTTGTCAGGTAGGTGACGACCTTTCTCGGCACTAGTTAAAAAGGACGCCAAATTTATTTGGGAAGAGAAATGCCAGAAGGCCTTCGAAGACATTAAACAATATTTAATGACACCTCCTGTCTTAGCAGACCCCAGTCTCGGGTAGACCGGCGATACTTTATACCGCGGCTTTAGACGACTCTCTCGAGCCCCGTTAGCCTGTGTCAATGATGAGGGTAAAGAAAATGCTCTTTACTATTTAAGCCGTCATTTACTTCTGACGGAAATAAGGTATCCCGCAATTGAAAAACAATATTTGGCCCTGATCTTCGCCGCTCAAAAGCTCAGGCACTACATGCTTTCTCATAAGGTCAACCTGATCTCGAAATTTAATCCATTGCAATACTTGATGACTCGTCCAACACTTTCCGGCGGACTTGCCAGATGGTTAATGATATTATTGCAATTCGATATAACTTTTGTGCCTCTTCGTGCCGTAAAGGGACAAGTCTTAGAAGACTTCCTCGCGACGACACCCTTTGCGGCGGAATCTCCTCTCAATGACGACTTGCCGGATGAACAAATAATGAGCTTAGAAGACCCCGATGATCGATATTGGGAATTATATTTCGACGGAGCATCATCAGCACACAAAGACGAAGAATCGCAAGTGATAGTGCCCGTAAGGCGGAATCGGGCTAATCTTTATAACACCGCAGCGGGGGATGTTAAGATACTCCTACCACTCGACGTAACCTTGTACAAACAACGAAGCAGTAATACGAAGCCCTCATAACGGGACCGGAATTAGCTATTCAAATGGGGATAACGGACACCAACATCTACGGGGATTCGCGAGTTAATCATTCAACGGATCGCCGTGTTGACCTCATTTTTGATGAGGTCTTCTCTTCTTCTTTTTAGTACTTAGGATCTAGCCTTAGGCTTTTCCTTCGATTATCTTAGATGATTAGAATTGGGACCTACCACTTAGAAATTCAAACCACTTCTTAACTCCCCGCAAACTCCACAAACTTGACTGTAGACCCCTAATCACCTAGAGGGTTGAAATCAAATGTGGATGTTTAAAGGATGAGTCCCTATAGGACTCTTTGGCCTTAGGACTGCCCTGGGTGGCCTGGTCTGGTGAGGGGCTGACTTACACTACACTTATACTCTACACTTTCACACATTTCCTAAAAATCAAAGTAAAGGAAAACCACCTGTATGATTTGAGAATTGTTTTCGAATGATTAAGACAATTTAACCTTAAGATGAATCCCTTAAAATGCGCCTTCGGCGTCACCTCCGGGAAATTCTTAAGATTCGTTGTCCGACATCGTGGAATTGAAATCGACCGGAAAAGATTAAAGCTATCTTAGAAATGCCGCCTCCCAAAACCTTAAAACAACTACGATCCTTTCAAGGGAAGCTAGCGATATCTTCGACGCTTTATCTCAAACTTGTCGAGTAGGTGACGACCTTTCTCGGCACTAGTTAAAATGGACGCCAAATTTATTTCGGAAGAGAAATGCCGAAGGCCTTCGAAGACATTAAACAATATTTATCGACACCTCCCGTCTTAGCGACCCTGGTCTCAGTGTAGACCGTCGATACTTTATACCGCGGCTTTAGACGACTCTCTCGGAGCCTCGTTAGCCTGTGTCAATGATGAGGGTAAAGAAAATGCTCTTTACTATTTAAGCCGTCATTTACTTCCGATGGAAATAAGGTATCCCGCAATTGAAAAGCATTATTTGGCCCTGATCTTCGCCGCTCAAAAGCTCAGGCACTACATGCTTTCTCATAAGGTCAACCCGATCTCGAAATTTAATCCATCGCAATACTCGATGACTCGTCCAACACTTTCCGGTGGACTTGCCGGATGGTTAATGATATTATTGCAATTCGATATAACTTTTGTGCCTCTTCGTGCCGTAAAGGGACAAGTCTTACAGACTTCCTCGCAAAGACACCCTTTGCGGCGAGAATCTCCTCTCAATGACGACTTGCCGGATGAACAAATAATGAGCTTAGAAGACCCCCGATGATCGACGTTGGGAATTATATTTCGACGGAGCATCATCAAGCACACAAAGACGAAGAATCGCAAGTGATAGTGCCGTGGAAGGCGGAATCGGGCTAATCTTTATAACACCGGAGCGGGGGATGTTAAGATACTCCTACCACTCGACGAACCGTGTTCAAACAACGAAGCAGGATGCGAAGCCCTCATAACGGACCGGAATTAGCTATTCAAATGGGGATAACAGTACATCAACATCTACGGGGATTCGCAGCTAATCATTCAACGTATCGCCGTGTTGACCTCATTTTTGATGAGGTCTTCTCTTCTTCTTTTTAGTACTTAGGATCTAGCCTTAGGCTTTTCCTTCGATTATCTTAGAGGATTAGAATCGGGACCCACCACTTAGAAATTCAAACCACTTCTTAACTCCTCGCAAACTCCACAAACTCGACCGTACACCCCTAATCACCTGTGAGGGTCGAAATCAAATGTGGATGTTTAAAGGATGAGTCCCTATAGGACTCTTCGCCTTAGGACCGCCCCGGCGGCCCGGTCTCAGTGAAGGGCCGACTTACACTACACTTATACTCTACACTTTCACACACTTCCTAAAACACACCCATACCCAACTCGACCTCCCGACTCATAAAGGTGATTCACATGGATGGTCCTTAACCCCTAAGCGCTTGCTAAGAGGGTTAGGAACAACATAGTGGATTCCTCAAATGAGTCCCTTCATGGCTCATGTGGGCTTGATATGGCTTCATGGCTCAACCAAAATGATTTCATTCCACTTACATTTACCCAATCTTCAATTTTGCAAATTTTTAATTTTTGACCCTCGGGAACCTACACCCGCCTAGCCTACCCAAAGCCCTTAAAATCACCCAAATTTTTCAAAATTTCCAAATCACCCTAAAATTCCCCAAAATTAACCTTAAACATTTCCTCACCAATCAAGTTGACCATCCATAGCCAAAAATATCAAAAATTCCAAAAATACCTCCCAATACCCTCCAAATACCCAAAATACCCCTCTTGACCCAAAAATCCAAAAATTCAAAAAATTCCCAAAAAATTCCAAGAAATCCCAAATATTCCCAATTTCATTTTGTTCAACTACACCATGGGCCAATTTTTTCAATTTACCCCACTTTTCTCAAAACCCCCAATTTGACCCATTTTAACCCAAAGTGAACCCAATGTCAAGCCAAATCTACCCAATTGAACCAAATTCTGGTTCAATTCAATTCTAAACTTCAATTCAATATTCCCAACACCAATCTAGACCAAATCCAAGTCCAATTTGATTGACATTTGAATCCAATTTCACTTTTGGCCTTAAAGCCCATTTGGACCCATGACCCAAACCTAACCCAAACTCACCCAATTCAACTCCAATTAACCCCAAATCTTTTCTAAACCTTCCTTAACATCCCTACAAGCAAAAAACTAACATGATTTGCCCAAAATTTAGACCAAAACCCCACTCAAATTCAACCCAAAGCTAAAAGGCCCAATTTTGACCTAAACCCAAACCTAACCCAAATAAGCCCAAACCCCAAAATCAAAGCCCAACCAAAGTCAAAACCTCTTTGAAACACTCCCATAAACATTTCCCAGCATTAATTTTACATCAATTTCAACCCTATCCCAACATTGGCCCAAGTTAGCCCAATTTGACCTATATTGGCCCATTCACCAAAGAAGCCCAAATTCAACCCAATTCAAACTCAAATCACTCCCAATTTGCTCCAAGTCACTCATGACACATCCATGAGCTAAACCCAACAATTATTTGGCCCAAGCCTTTACTAAAATTCCATCCTAAAATTCATTTTAAAATCCAAAAGCCCACTTCCCTAAACCATTTTAAAAGCCCATTTCCACCAAATACAAAAGCCCAAAATTAGCCCAAAAGCCCACATGACATTTCCATTTGCCATCCATTTAATCAAAGCCATTCCCTAAGTTATAATCCCATCATCAAATAATTCCAAATCAAGCCTCTTGCCAAATCATCCCTAAATACCAAAATTTTTCTTAAATCCGTTTCCATGAAATTGACTTGACTTTTCCCAAGCCAAGGTGAGCCATGAAGCCATGCATGAGCCACATGGAAGCCATGAGAGCCTTTTTACATGTCACCATGCCATTTTGGGCAAAAGGAGGAGACTATTTCCTTAATTCCTAAAGGTGATTAACCACTCCCATGATTCCACTAAATCTTTCTTAAGCTTAATTGTACTTGGATGGTGACCATTCCCCACTGATTAAGCTGACCTAAATCACTTTCTATTCAGCCTAAGCTAGGCCTTGGGTGGTGCACCTAGCCCAAATGGAGGGGTTGACCAATTTGAGCCAAAATGAGCCCTCTTCCATTCCATTCTAATCCAAGCCTTTTACACATGGCATTTGCCAATTGCCTACACTAAACCCCGGCCACGACCCACACGAACGAGATGGTGACTAATGCCCGCCGGCCAGCCACCGAGTCATCGGAAAACACCATGGCCGAGAGCTTACATGTGAGCCAACTTTGGAATTCTCCCTCGCCGAGCCGCCCCATGCCCGACTGGCCACCATGGTTGTTCTTCCCATGCCCGGAGCAGTCGATCCCAAGCCCTAACTCTCCCCGGGAGGCCCTCCACCCTCTCCTATTTAAACACCACCCCCTCACGGCCACGAGAAGAGAGTTGCACAAACCTTGCCGAAACTCTATAAAAATTGTTCCAAACCCTTCTCCACCCTTAGAGCGAGTTGATCCTCGGTGTCAATTCGCCTAATCCCCACCGACAAAATCCAATTTCTCAACCGAAATTCCACCTAAAACCGGGACACTTCTCTACGGTGGATCAATCCTCAAATTGATTGGTCCTACACCTTCACCGGACCAAGAGAAGGTGTCCACCAAGCAAAAGCCCCATCTCCGAGCCACCTGAGTTGCTCCAGCCTCCAAGCTTTGTGATCGGCGCGTGGTCTAAATCCTACCTAGGCAATTCACTGCACCGGGAGACTTCATCCGGAGCTTCGTCGGGATGTAATCGAAGGTGACACAACCCTCGGATTGAAGCCACACTTCTCTAAGCAAAGGTATGAGCTAATTCTTCATCCCGAGCTTCGGAGATTCTCCATTTCAAATGCTTTAATTTCAATGCATGATCACCGTATGATGTATTCGTCTCTTCAAGACGAATCCATGAAGCATAAGAACACAAAAATCCATCGAGTATCGAGTGAGATATTAGGGATTTAGTGTGGACGCGCTCTCGGGTGAGGACGCCGGGGACGATGAATGGATGTCGTCCATTTAATAGACGCGCGGACGGACGGCTCGGATTGGGTCTGGATCGCGCAGATGATATGCGAAGGCGGGACCCGAGCCGTCGACTCAAGCGGCGGCGTCGAATCGGGAGCGCGCCATGCGGCACTTCGGAGATGCTAAGGTCGACGCGGCGCCGACTTCGGATAAATAGAAAATTAGGATTTTCTCGATTTATTTAATTCCCTAAACTTCAAAAATCCATAACTTTGTGTAGGAAAATCAGAAAAATAAAATAAAAATACCCTCTTGCTCAATGAACAGAGGAGAATTATGTGGAAAAGAAATCATTTAATTTCATCAAGTATTTTATTTTTAATAATTTATTTACTGTCTGCATTATTTTAATTCTCCATGCATATAGGAAATTCACCATGGCATGAGACCATAGTGGCTTTTGAAGCCTCCGAATTTGGGAACATTCCCTGAATTTTCCAAAGTCGAGGCCATCCCTATGAGAAGTTATTGATTTTTCAAATTAATGTTGCTGTTTTAAGTATTTTAATTCCAATAATTAGCATGTTGTGAAATAAATTCTAGAAAAATTTGGTGATGTCTCTTATGACCAGAGGACCCTAGGAAAAATAGGTTTTGAATTAGTTCATTTAAAATAACCCTAATTGGCTTAAACACCCAAAATAGATCCCTAATTAATTAGAGCTAACCATACATCAAATTGACTTGAAATTAATTCTCCACTGACCTTTAGGATCATAGGAACCCACCATAAAAATTTGAAGTCAATTGGACTCTGGTTAGCCCTACTAAATAAGTTGATTAAGCCATTTAGTCATTTTAAACTTTAAAAATTCATAACTTTCAAAATACCTTTCAAAAATTCACCAAATTGGTTTTGGAGCCTCTCTGATATCAGGGGAATTTAAGAAAATTAAAATTTCAATTTTCTAAAAAAGTTGATTTTTTGTATTATTTTAATATTTTAATAATTAAAAAATAATAAAAATCATAAAAATAATAAAATTCACTGAAATGTCACATTTTGAATTTTAATCACTTAGGAACAAACGCCATATTTTTCTTAGGTCTATTTAATGAGATATTAAATTTTAAAGCCCTAAGGTAATTTAAAAAATTAAAAGATACATTTTTTGGCATTTTCACTAAAATAATTATAATAAATCATAGAAAAATCAGAAAATTGCAAAAATTGATTCTCTGATTTCCTTGATATCAGAGAGATTTTTGAAAAATATAAAATTTATTTTTAAACCTTTATTTTATTTTTAAATTAATTAACACTCCAAAACTTAAAATAATTATAATAAAAATAATGTAATTCAAAAATCACCAAAATTGGTCCAAGTGGTCCTCTAGTCATTAGGAATGTCCCATAATTTTCTTAAGGACAGAAACTTTCCTTGGTCATATTATTAAATTTTCCTTAGAAATTCCTATTTTCCACCAAAAATAATTACATAAATAAATTAAATACAGAAAAATCACATTTTCTTCTCTCATGTCTTTATTGACATATGAGTGAAGTCACATAAAAATTTCAAGTTCATTTAAGCTCGATTTAGTGAGTTATGAAATTATTAAGCTTGAAGGGCAAAATGGTAATTAAAAAATTTTAACCCTTAATCAAAACTTTAGGTTTAATAAAATTAACAAGTAAAATATTTGATCTTAATCTGATTTGGATGATTGAAATTTAAATAATTAAAGGGTAGAAACCCATTAAACAATTTAAAATAATTGAAATAAACCTTAATTAAATAATTGATTAAATTTGGAAGAATAATAAAATTGGAATTATTAAAATAGGGATATTATTAGGAAGAGATTTATTCTTTAATTTAAAAATCCCTAAATTAATCATTTCAATAATATTTAATTCCTAATTAAAAACTGGATAATTCAAATTTAAGTTTTTTAAAATGTTAAAGGACTTAATCATTAAATTAAATAAAAAGGTTAAATTATTAAACTCTTTTTAAATTTTCAATTAAATTAAAATTAAAAATAAAATTAAATTAAAGATTAAATTAAATTAACTTAAATAAACAAATTAAATTAAATTAAACTAAATGAATAAATTAAATTAAATTAAATTAAATAAATAAATTAAATTAAATTAAATTAAATTAAATTAAATTAAAACAAATTAAATTAAATTAAATTAAATCAAAACAAATTAAATTAAATTAAATTAGATCAAAATTAAATTAAATTAAAAGAAATTAAATCAAATTAAACTAAATTAATTTATATCAAATCAAACTAAATTAAATTAAATTAAATTAAATTAAAAAATTACATCACCTAAGACATGAAAGAAATTAAATATAAAGCAACTTGAACACTATTCCAAATTTAAACCCTTTAACCGAAATTAAATTAAATCACAAACCATTCGAATACTAATTTGCCCTCGAAAACTTTTATTGTCATAACTCCTAAATAGAATGTTAAATGAAGTGTTACTTCACTTATAGGATATTCAAATGTCCTAGTTCACCGAGTAAGATAACGACAAAACTTGAATTCTCTGGACGATTAATTCATTTGTATAATTAAATTCATTTGGACTTAAAACAATCCTAGAAATATTGAAAAGATGTTTAAGACTTGCCTTAAGCACTTCCTCGATATGATAGGATGTTCATAAGAACAATTGAACTTAATTATTCTTCGATGAAGAAAATCGTCCTCAAACCAAAACACAAGAACCTAGACGTCATAGGAAATGACTAGCCATAGGATTAGAATTTGGTAGAAAACCATAACCCTTCCCTTAGCTTTACCTAGGAACTTGCTTAAATATTCTAATTGTGTTTTAAGTATAGCTTGGGATGACGGGAAGACCCTCCAGTACGCTGTTATTTTGTTGCAATTTACTTTATCGCAATTTATTTAATCGCATCGCACTTACTTTTCTGCATGATAAACAATTGTTGCATGAAAACCCACACCTTTAGGATACTCCCTAAAACTCGAAACCAAAACTAAATTAAAAGTCATTGCAAGATAAAATTCACCGCCACAACATTTCAAAATATAAAACAACTCAAAATTTAATCACAAACAGAACACAAAACTACAATTACAACTAAATTAAAACGTCCCGTTGGATGATCGGGAATACCTCGGATGATGTAACCTACGTGTTGCTAACGGGATTTCCCACGGTCTAAATGAAAGTGTGGAACTCATTCAGTTGAGTTTAGCAAATTCATCCGGACTAAGTGAATCCGATAAAAATAACGATGCCGGAAGGATGGAACCGCAGGATCTTAACCGTTGTTATAATCAACTTTAAGATTTGTTTTAAACAAAACATAAAAAACACTTGGAAATTAAGATTTTCTCTAAACCAAAACACTTTTCTCATCTCCCGATTTATGACTTCTAAAACTAAACCTCTGCAACAACAAGGAGCTTGGAGCATGGTGGGCAACGACGACCATCGTCGTCAGCAAAACTTGAATCTACATCAACAAAACTTTCCTAGAATTAAACAACAAAACCATAGGATTTCGAGGTAGTTTGCCTAGTGCAACATAAATCCTCAACCTTTTCGTTAGGCATTTGCATTGCAAACTAAGCCCTAACCGGACTTAGGATTCCGAGGTAGTCGTCCGATACGACATAAACCCTCACATCTTCCAGGCTATTTGTATGATTCTATCATATAAATATAAGTCATAATTAACTAAAATTGACAAGATCAAAATATTAAATAAATATTAGGACCTTCTTAAATTCAAGCCAAACAATAGGATAGTCGGGAAATTACCGAAGTTCGCTTCGAATCTGTAATTTCTCCTACTTTTCTTCCTTTGAATCCCCAAAACAAAATCTTCCAAATTTGATCCATTCCCTATCGAAATTCCAAAATTCAATCCTTTGAAAACCTTAAACTTTGAAATTCTTGAGAGCAGAATTATTGATTATTATCGAGAGTTTTCTTAGGTGGTTCTCGTCACTTAAGATGTAATTAACTATAGGGGCTTGCCCTTATAGGGAATTTTAAAGAACCCAGGTAATATAAACCCTGTTTAATGCTTTCATATTAAGCAGGGGAACTTGTCGACTTATAAAATTGGTTCGCAGACCAAACAGATGTCACAAATCTTCTAGTTTATTTAATCGAGCCCCACCATCAAATAGTGTGTTTATCCTTAGGATAGATACACGATTTGTGATGTGGTGCTCGTTTATATAAACTATTCGGGATGTGAGATCGGTTTGATTTCATATCTTAAGACCTTCAAATTTAAAATTATTTTCAAAAATCAAATACTACTTTTCAAATTATTTATTTAAATTAAATTAAAAAAATTTGCCGCACAATTTCTGTTAGGCGACCCCTTTTTCAAAAATTAATACAACACACACGACCTAAAAATATGCCGACAATTTCTGGCGACTCCGCTGGGGAAAATTCCTCTCTCCATTTTTAATCAGACAATTCTGCTTTCAAAAATCGGTAGTGCATCCATGTCCCTAATGGATCAAACTACCCTTCTTTCCGTTGGGGTACTATGTTCATTTCTACCTTGAACAAGTATAGCCAACATTCTCTCGGATTTAGGAGCCACTGTTTAGACACCCCTAAACGCAGAGGTTCCGAGATCCTTTTACCTCATTTCGAGGTGGGGTGGACCCCCGACAGGTGTTAGTTTAGAGTGATCCTCCGAGTCGAGAAGTCTTGCATAAGACTTTCTCTTCCTTTCCAAGTCCGAATCGGATTCCTTACCTTCTCTACACCTTTCGAACATTCCGTTCTAAATAAACAAACCCTCTAACGAATGACTCTTTTAACAAATAACTCCTTCTTATAAATACATGAACAAGAATGTGTTCGGACTCTTTTCGATTCCTTTTCTTTTCGTCCTAATGAGAAGAAGCATAACTTGGGACTGACAATCAGGATCTACCCTGCAGAAATGGAAGCCCCAAAGCTGATTTTCTCCTTCACCAATGGACTCGACTTCACTGTTTACAAGGATGAGCCGCCCGACAATGAAATCATCCGGTTTGGACAAGGATTCGAGAACACAAATGTCAAGATCACCGACATTTCCTTTTCGCACCGACAAACAAAGTATCTGAAGCTAAGAAGCCGCCGATCGAGTTCAACCTCAGGTCAACCCAAGAGTTTCCTCCCCGCAAAAGATCCCGACCGAGAGGAGTACCGCCGTCCGCAGAAGACCGTTCTTACTACCCCCACCTGGTCTAGTTGTCTCCGCACCTACCCCGGCTTCTACCGGATTAAAGGGGAAGGAAATCCGTAACTATGGTGAACTCCGTCTACCGTGGAGGGTACGGACTTTCCCGTGAGACCCTCTCGTTTTGAAATCGGGTCCAGACTTCAAGAATTCCATCACTAACACGGACCCAAAGAAGGAATAGAAGTAGGAAGATCGCCGTGAAGGCCAGAGCTACTTAAGTTGCTTTCCTGGAGGAAATCCCAGAAATCCCTGAGTACACACCACTACCTAAATACATACCATTGCCTGAAGATACACCCTTTTTTGAAGGAAGTAGATTCCATCCCCTTTCCGCCGCAGCTGACGAGGAAAATGTCCGCTGGATTGTTTCTACGTTACCTCGACCAAGCATACTACGATTACAACAGAAGAAAAGGGCTAGGATCACGCCATTCGCCCGACTACGTGATCGTGATCGAGAAGCTAGCAAAGAAAGAGAAATGCCCCGTATCGGAGATTCTATGAAGGATAGTGGCGGGTGCCGCCAAATCCCGTCTTGGGCCACGAGTAGAACCTCGCCATCGTTACGTAAAAGCCAAATAAAAGGATGAAGGCTAGTCCGCCTATCGTTGTTTCGTGGTCAGCAGACAGGGAGGATACCACCTTCCAAAGCATTTGGTCGACGGCACCATCCGGTCCTAGTACCTTCGCCGCTAGAAGGATGGTATGGCATCCCACTACCGGACGAGCTAAGATCGAAACAACAACTCGAGAAGGAAAGTCTCGTCGGAGACTTGAATCAAGAAAGTGCCACCGCAGTAAAGGGACTCATGAGAAGGGAACCCGGCAGCCTATCACACAACAACTGCGAGAATGCACGGAAAAGACCGCTAGAGGACGCTATGGAAAAGTTGAGGACTAATATTCGACGACTAGCAAAAGAAAGAGAAAGAGAAATTCGGAGACGAGATTGATTCATCTGAATTCATGGACGATGAGTATGCGGAAATCAACATGGTCGAAACACGAGCTTCGTCGACTTCACAAGGTGCTTCGCAACCGCGAGAAGAGAGGAGCCGAAGTGATGAGAAGACAGCTTCAAGAGAAGGACGATACGATCGTCCAAATGGCGAAGAGGATGGAAGAGATGGTCAGAAGCCCTAGCCACTCTCCAAAGTCAAGTGCAACCCCAAAGAGAGATGCCCCCGTAGGTCATTCACATCATGGACGGAGGAAAGGAGATTACATCCATCAACGAGGATGATCAGCTAAAGAAAGATACAACACAAAGTATGATTCCAGAAAAGGATATCAAAAGCTTAGTGGAACAGCAGGTGCGAGAAGCCTTTGCACAATCAAAGAGCGGGACATCCATTCGGATGAGTAGACCTTACCCAATACCCAAAAGGCTTCGTACCACCTCTGTTCAAGACCTTTGATGGAACCGGGAACCCCCGACAGCATGTTGCACACTTTCGTGCCAGTTGTTGCAATGCCGGCGGGAGCGACGCATTACTCTTCCGACAATCCGTCGACAGCCTCTCGTGGATCGCCTTTGATCGGTATGCGTGATTACCGAATGGTTCAGTAAAGACGTTCTCAGAACTAGAAAACCTCTTCATCAAGCGATTCGCCGGAGCTCAGCACCACATCACTATAGGTGATTTAGTAGTAGAGAAGCAGAAGATGAACGAAACTTTGGTGGATTACATACTTCGATGGAGGAACTTAAGCATGAAGTGTGAACCACAATTACAAGAACAACATGCAGTCGGCATCTTACTTAAAAGCATTCACGGCCCGATAGCACTTCTCCTCAAGGGATTTACTATTAAGACTTTCGAGAAGTTGTTAAGCAAGGCCGGAAGCTTGCAAGAGGAGGCGAAGCAATTAAGTTTCACCGATAAAACGTACAAGCAAAAGCTCGCGAAGACTTTTGAAAAGAAGTCCGGATCGTTGCAGCAGCCGACAAAGGCAAGCAACCGATACAAATATCGTCCGAACGACCATAGCAACCTCAACGAATTACCAAGAACCCCGACCCAACTATCAGTCATCTCCACAAGTATGAACAACCGCCTCGTCCGCAACGTACATTAAGGGAGCTTCGAGCAGTGGAATATCCATTCAAGAATGAAGCAAGGCTGAAAATGTTCCTTAGTCCGATGAAGACTCCAGATTTCCACCGCCGCATCCTAAGAGACCGAAGAAGTCAACAAGAAAGGTGATCCCAACTTTCGCCCTTACCACCGGATGCTTGGACACAAGATAGAAGATTGCATTACCTTCAAAAGTTGGATCAACGACAACCTTCAGAAAGGGAATATAACAATCCCAAAGGAGTACATGAAGGAACCCCAGAAAGGAGGTTCCGTCAATGTTGTCTCAACCGATCTCATTGTTCCGATAGATCCCTATGCGACCGACGATGGATGGACTACCGCTTGGACGAGGTCTTCGAAAAGATTTTAGACAGCATCCAAACCGCTTCGGTACGAGCTTCAATTCGTAGTTCGAAACTCCGTCAAGTCGGCACTATCACTTGCGATAGAAGAACCACCTCAACAGGAGACGATTGAAGAGAAGAAGAAAATCGACGAAGAAGATAGGACCGAGGCTCCTAAGGCTAGACTAGGGGCTGCTTATCCTAGGATAGTTGTTTCCGATTCGGGGGAGAAATCCCTCGAACCTCTGACTCTGTATGATTATTTTCTCACTCCATGAAGATGCAGCTTATTATGCACCACCGAAGAAAACAATCTTCTCCAGAGATACCATAACAAATGAAGCAAAGAAAGTTGAGGACAACGAAGAACCTGAAGTTCTAGTCCAACAGTCACTCACCACTCCCTTACGGCGAGATGGTGAAGGTTTCTCCACAACTCGCATCCGAGGTCGAGGCCGGGGACGAGGTCGTGGCAGTAGACGTTAGGACAGCTGGACGAGGAAACCAGCCATCAATGTTGATTGGGAAGATAGTTCTGAAGAAGAAAAAGAAATCAAGCAAGAAGCAGCGACAATAAGTCGGAAGAAGCCGGAATTCAGGATCCCGCTTGAAGATGAAAAGAATGAAGAATATAAATCAATGTACGAAAAGATTAACCACTATGTACATACTATGACCCTGACCCCGATCCATTCTAATAAGATCGAGGGTATGGTGGTCAAAGAGGTACGTAGCGGCGGTGCAAAGCCAATCAAATTCTACCGTGGTGCTTCTTCCTCCAAAACCGAGAATGATGTACACTCGAAGATGTCACTTCATCGAATTAATGGAATTACCTTTTCGAGTGGTACTCTCCCCGTGTTCAAAATTTAATTCGACGTGGTTTCTTACCTCGACAATGGACAAAAGGTCAATCACAATATTTTGAAAAATTATGGAATAACTCCGGTCGTCCACCCAATTCAAAGCATGGTCTCGGATTCTCAGCACAATAGGATCGACTGACGATACCGAATTTTGCCTTGTTGTCACTTGCGAGTATAATGAAAACTCGCATGGAAACTACGTAAGAATTCTGAAGATTTACAAATTGGAGACACTCCACCAGAATTCGAAGAAGAAATTAAATCTACAATAGATGAGTTAACGGAAGTTAACTTAGGTACTAGCGAAGAGCCTAGACCTACCTTTGTTAGCTCCTTACTAAATAAGGAAGACTCCGAAGAAATAATCAAGTTATTAATGGAATCTACGGACTGTTTTGCTTGGAATTATGACGAGATGCCGGGATTAGCTCCGCAGGTCGCGATCCATAAGCTAGAGTGGATCCTACTGTCGCTCCGATCGTACAAGGTCCCAGAAGAATGCTTCTAGAAATCGAACAACAAGTCATACCGAAGTTAAAAAGCTAATAGACGCTAAATTTGTCCGCGAAGAACAATACCCGACTTGGTTAGCCAACGTGGTGCCGCTTAGAAAGAAGAATGGTCGATCGAATTTGTGTGGACTTCGGAGATTTAAACAAGGCATGTCCAAAAGATGAATTCCCTCTACCGATCCCGTAATTAATGATCGACATTGCTTCAACACATGAAATATTCTCATTCATGGATGGATCTTCGGGATACAACCGGATAAAAATGGCTCCAGAAGATGAAAAGCTTACAACATTCGTAACGCCGATCGGAGTATATTGCTACACAAAGTGATGCCATTCGGACTCGAAGAACGCAGGAGCAACATACCGTAGAGCGATGACCAGAATTTTTGATGATCTCATCCACAATCAAGTCGAATGCTACGTGGATGATGTGGTCATTAAAAGCAAAGTAAAGGAAAACCACCTGTATGATTTGAGAATTGTTTTCGAACGATTAAGACAATTTAACCTTAAGATGAATCCCTTAAAATGCGCCTTCGGTGTCACCTCCGGGAAATTCTTAGGATTTGTTGTCCGACATCATGGAATTGAAATCGACCCGGAAAAGATTAAAGCTATCTTAGAAATGCTGCCTCCCAAAACCTTAAAACAACTACGATCCTTTCAAGGGAAGCTGGCATATCTTCGACGCTTTATCTCAAACTTGTCGAGTAGTGTCACCTTTCTCGGCACTAGTTAAAAAGGACGCCAAATTTATTTGGGAAGAGAAATGCCGTAAGGCCTTCGAGGACATTAAACAATATTTAATGACACCTCCCGTCTTAGCAGCCCCGGCCTCGTGTAGACCATCGATACTTTATACCACGGCTTTAGACGACTCTCTCGGAGTCTCGTTAACTTGTGTCAATGATGAGGGTAAAGAAAATGCTCTTTACTATTTAAGCCGTCGTTTACTTCCGACGGAAATAAGGTATCCCGCAATTGAAAAGCATTGTTTGGCCCCGATCTTCGCCGCTCAAAAGCTCGTGCACTACATGCTTTCTCATAAGGTCAACCCGATCTCGAAATTTAATCCATCGCAATACTTCGATGACCCGTCCAACACTTTCCGGCGTACTTGCCGGATGGTCAATGATATTATCGCAATTCGATATAACTTTCGTGCCTCTTCGTGTCGTAAAGGGACAAGTCTTAGCAAACTTCCTCGCAAAGACACCCTTTGCCGGCGAATCTCCTCTCAATGACGATTTTCCGGATGAACAAATAATGAGCCTAGAAGACCTCGATGATCGACGTTGGGAATTATATTTCGACGGAGCATCTTCAAGCACACAAAGACGAAGAATCGCAAGTGATAAGTGCCCGGTAAGGTAGGAATCGGACTAATCTTTATAACACCGGAGCGGGGATGTTAAGATACTCCTACCACTTGACGTAACCGTGTACAAACAATGAAGCGAATACGAAGCCCTCATAACAGACCGGAATTAACTATTCAAATGGGGATAAGAAACATTAACATCTACGGGGATTCACAATTAATCATTCAACAGATCGCCGGACAGTATAGAATTTTAAAGCCAAGACTCGAGCAATACTTCCAAGATGCCATACAGTTGTTGGAACGCATTCCGAATGTGACGATCTACAAAATTCCCGTAGAAAGAAAATGCTTTAGCAGATGCGTTAGCTCGCCTCGCAAAAGAGTTTGCTCGTTTGCAAGATGAGTCGCGGGAAGTGTCGCTCACGTGACGTCGAGTCCTATCACCGCTCGACATAGACACGATACACATATCAGGAAAAGAAGAAAAATCAGCTTGCAACAAGTGACATAAAACACGTAAGATCGGCGACGACCATTAGTAGATCTACTCCGCAAACAGAAAGCTACCGGACGATAGTCGCTAAGCTCCATCGATCAAGAAAAGAACTTCGTCCTACGCATTAATGAACAACACGTTATACGAAGGTCTTTTCGATCAAATGTGGCTAAGGTGCCTAAGCGGGTCCGAGGCCCGTGAAATTGTTAAAGAGGTGCATTCAGGACTCCGTGGCGCTCACCGCCGGGTCCGAAGATGAAAATGAAAATTAAAAGATTAGGGTACTACCGGCCCTCGATGATGACCGACCGCATGAAAATCGCCAAGAGCCGTCATCAATGCCAAGTGCACGGAGTGGTTCTACACCAACCTCCAAACGTGCTACATCCGACAATCGCGTCTTGGCCATTCGAATGTTGGGGCACGTATATAGTGGGTCCGATAGAACCACCATCTTCAAAAGGACATCGCTTCATTCTTGCGGCTACATATTACTTTTCCAAGTGGGCAGAGGCAGTTCCACTCAGAGAAGTGAAAGCACACCACGTGCTACAGTTTTTCAAGAACCAAGTTGTCTATCGTTTCGGAGTGCCGCGCCAGATTATCTCGGATAATGGGTCAGCATTTAGAAGCACGCAAATCAACAATTTTGTCAGGAGACACGGAATCGACTGGCGATATTCATCAATTTACTATCCAAGAGTAAACGGCCTCGCTGAGGCTTTTAATAAAACTCTCGTTCAAATCTTAAAGAAAACCTTGGACGATAATAAGAGAAATTGGCACGAGAAGTTATTAGAAGCCTTATGGGCCTACCGGACAACCTTCAGAACTCCTACTCAAGCTACACCTTACGCTCTGGTGTATGGGTCCGAGGCAGTCTTACCTTTAGAGGTTCAGCTTCCTTCGCTCAGAATTGTTGTTGCAAACAAGATCACGACAGAAGAGAACGCCAAATTACAACTAGAAGAATTAGAAAGCCTGGAAGGGAAAAGACTTGCAGCGCAGCAGAATTTAGAATTATACCAAGCTAAGATGGTTCAAGCCCATGACAAATTGGTCCGCCCGAGAACCTTCAAAGTTGGTGACTTAGTTCTCGTTCTCAAGAGACCTATTCTCGCACACCGCAAGATAGGAGGAGAATTTGAACCCACTTGGGAAGGGCCGTTTGTGGTCGAAGCAAGATACTCGTGAGGTTCCTACCAACTAGTGAATTGCCAGGGAGAACGACATATGCTTCCAATCAACGGACGATACTTAAAAAGTATTATGCTACCTGATGTTTCGAAGGAATGAATTCTTCATCCCTAAGAAACACGGGCGAAGTAATTACTTATGATTGGGTCTGAACCCAAAAATAATAAAATGCGCTAAAATAAATAAAATCATGATAATAAAGTTTTCCTAGTTTTCTCCTCCATATCAAAATCTCTCTCCTAATCTTATCCCACTTCATTCCTATTAAATTTAAAAATACAAAAGTAATAAAAAAAACTGTCTTTAATAAACATTTTCTTAATGTTCTTGTTCTTAGTACAGCCCCTGATCCTTTTCCTCGTCTTTTCGCAGGAAATGTTGAG
>JAKZJZ010000900.1:0-35081 GCA_022702705.1 Papilionanthe hookeriana x Papilionanthe teres
GAGATGATCCTACGCGGCACTCCGAAACGGCAGACAACTCGGTTCTCGAAAACCGTAAGACGTGGTGCTTTCACTTCTAAGCGGAACCGCCCGCCCACTTTGAAAAGTAATCGTAGCCGCAAGAATGAAGCGACGTCCTTTTCAAGATGGTGGTTCTATCGGACCCACTATATCCGTGCCCCAACATTCAAATGGCCACGACGCAATTGTCTGGAGTGTAAGACATTTCGAGGTCGGTGTAGAACCACCCGCGCACTTGGCACCGGTGATGCCTTCGGCGATTTTCATGCGGTCGGTCATCATCGAGGGCCGTAGTACCCTAGTCTTTTAATTTTCATTTTCATCTTCGGACCCGACCGGTGAGCGCCACGCAGTCCTCGAATGCACCTCTTTAACAATTTCACGAGCCTCGGACCCGCTCAGCATCTCGCCGCAAAGGGTGTGTCGCGAGGAAGTCTCTAAGACTTGTCCCTTTACGGCACGAAGAGGCACGAAAGTTATATCAAATTGCAATAATATCATCGACCATCCGGCAAGTCCGCCGAAAGCGTTGGACGGGTCATCAAGTATTGTAATCGATTAAATTTCGAGATCGTGTCGACCTTACGAGAAAGCATGTAATGCCCGAGCTTTCGAGCGGCGAAGATCGTGGCTAAACAGTGCTTTTCAATTGCGGGATACCTTATTTCCGTCGGCAAGAACGACGGCTTAGGTAGTAAAGAGCATTTTCTTTACCCTCATCATCGACTCAAGCTAACAGGCTCCGAGAGAGTCGTCTAAAGCCGCGGTATAAAGCATCGCCGGTCTACCCGAGACCGGGGTCGCTAAGACATGAGGTGTCATTAAATATTGTTTAATGTCCTCGAAGGCCCTCTCGGCATTTCTCTTCCCAAATAAATTTGGTGTCCTTTTTAACTAGTGCCGAGAAAGACCGACACCTACCCGACAAGTTCTGAGATAAAGCGTCGAAGATATGCCAACTTCCTCGAAAAGATCGTAGTTGTTTTAAGGTTCGTGGAGGTGGCATTTCTAAGATAGCTTTAATCTTTTCCGGTCGATTTCAATTCCACGATGTCGGACAACGAATCCTAAGAATTTCCTGGAGGTGACGCCGAAGGCGCATTTTAAGGGATTCATCTTAAGGTTAAATTGTCTTAATCGTTCGAAAACAATTCTCAAATCATACTAGGTGGTTTTCCTTTACTTTGCTTTCGATGACCACATCATCCACGTAGCATTCGACTTGATCGTGGATGAGATCAACAAAAATTCTTGTCATCGCTCTCCGGTAGGTTGCTCCCGCGTTCTTCCGTCCGAATGGCATCACCGTGTAGCAATATACTCCGATCGGCGTTCGAATGCCGTAAGTTTTTCATCTTCTCGGAGCCATTTTTATCCGGTTGTATCCCGAAGATCCATCCATGAATGAGAATATTTCATGTGTTGAAGCAATGTCAATCATTAATTCCGGGATCTGAGTAGAGGAAATTCATCTTTTCGACATGCCTTGTTTAAATCTCCGAAATCCACACAAATTCTCGATCCGACCATTCTTCTTCCCGACCGGTACCACGTTGGCTAACCAAGTCGGGTATTGTTCTTCACGTGACAAATTTAGCGTCTATTAGCTTTTTAACCTCAGCCTATGACTTGTTGTTCGATTTCTAGACGCATTCTTCCGGACCTCGTCCGACCGGACGTAGTAGATCCACTCCTAGCTTATGGATCGCGACCTCCGGAGCTAAACTCGGCATCTCATCGTAGCTCCAAGCAAAATAGCTCTTTAAATTCCATTAATAACTCGATTATTTCTTCTGAGTCTTCTTTATCGAGTAAGGAGCTAACAAAGGTAGGTCTAGGTTCTTCGTTAGTACCTAAGTTAACTTCCGTTAACTCATCTATTGTAGATTTGATCTCTTCCTCGAATTCTGGTGGAGCGTCTCCAATTTGTAAATCTTCGAGTTCTTCTGTAGTTTTCATGCAGTCTTCATTAGACTTGCAAGTGACAACCATGCAAATTTCAGTATCGTCAACTGATCCTACTATGTCGAATCCGAGACCATGCTTTGAATTGGGTGGACGATCGGAGTTATTCCATAAATTTTCAAAATGTTGTGATTGACCTTTTGTCCATTGTCGAGGTAAGAAACCACGCCGAATTAAATTTTGAACACAGTGGAGAGTACCACTCAAAAGGCAATTCCATTAATTCCGATGAAGTAGCATCTTCAAATTGTACATTATTTTCAGCTTTGGAGGAAGGAGCACCACGGTAGAATTTGATGGGATTTCGCACCACCGCTACGTACCTCTTTGACCTCCATACCCTCGATCTTATTAGAATGGATCGGGGTCGTGGTCATAGGTATGTACATAGTGGTTAATCTTCTCGTACATCGATTTACATTCTTCGTTTCTTTCATCTTCGAGAGGATTCGAATTGCGGCTTCTTCCGACTTATTGTCGCTCGCTTCTTGTTTGATTTCTTTTTCTTCTTCGTAACTATCTTCCCAATCAACATTGATGGCCGGTTTCCTTTGTCCAATCGTCCTAACGTCTCCGCCACGACCTCGACCTCGATCGATGCGAGTTGTGGAGAAACCTTCACCATCTCGCCGTAAGGGAGTGGTGAGTGACCGTTGGACTAGAATTTCAGTGTTCTTCGTTGTCCCAAATTTCATTTGCTTCATTTTTTATGGTATCTCTCGGAGAAGATTGTTTTCTTCGGAGGTGCATAATAAGCCGCATCTTCATGGATTCCGATTTCATGTACGGAGAACGGTTGTAAGTCACCTTTAATACATCGTTCCCCTCCATCGTAGTATTTAATGCATCGATGTAGAGATGATGGTACCATCCCGTTTTCATGTATCCATGGTCGGCCCGATAGAGCGTCGAACGACGTTTCCGAATCAATTATGTGAAATTTCGGGTTGTCTTTGCTAAGTCACCGGTCTTCATTAGCAGTGTTATTGATCCGAGGGCTCTTTCTCCTTTCTGATTGAATCCTCTTAATAACATTTTGTCCGCTTCGAGCTCGCGAGCATCAATTTCCAAGTATGCTAGCGTTCGAAGATTCATTATATTGATCGATGCTCCTGGATCCACCAATACTCTGGAGAGTGTAAACTTCCCAATCAGTAATCGAAATGTACAAGGGTCGGTTGTGGTCCGATGTCCCAAGTAAGTAGGTCGTTGTCCGTGAAGGTAACACCTCGTTGTTCCTTTAACGAGCAAACCTCATCTAGGGAATCTCTCGGCCATTCGAGCTAAGCAAATTTCTCGGATCAAGTAAGGCCTCGATCGAGCTTCTCTCATCTCCTTTCGATAAGATGAGAGCATCGTAGATGCTCGTCTGGCCGGTAGTTTCCTAAGATGGGCTAGCACATCAGTAGTCCACTTTGTTTTCATGTGCCTCGTTTTCTTCTCGAATGGGTATTTCTTCCGTCGGGTTGGTTCTTCCCGAACAACCACCGCTTTCCTTCGTCCTTCTGGACCCATTCTCGGAGGTAAAACTCTTCCACTTCTTAAGTTGACTTCGTGATTTCTTCGAATTTAGCATCGAGTTTGTTGGTGTCTCCTTCGAATCGGAATGACAAGTTCTTCGAGATTAGCTTCGGATTCCGAAGGCTCTAACTCTATCGTGACCGGAGCTCCTCAAAACTCGCAAATAGATTCGTTGCTTCGTCGAACTCTCGTAGCCTCCCCGTGGATGTCTTCTTCATCATTATGATCGTCGAGATTGTGTATGATTTGAGAATTGTCATTTGTATCGCAATCGACGTCCGGATTAGGTCGATTGTCGCTAGTTACGTAATCGTTAGAAACAGATCAAAACGTAGCCAACGCCATAACCCTCATCATTATAAGATCCCACCGGAGTGGCAGATAATCATACGTAGTCGGAGGTTCGAGGGATTTCTCCCCGAATCGGAAACAACTATCTCAGGATAAGCGGCCCCTAGTCTAGCCTTAGGTGCCTCTGTCTTCTCTTCTTTGTCAATTTTCTTCTTTTCTTCAATTGCCTCTTGTCGAGGTGGTTCTTCTATCGCAAGTGATAGCGCCGACTGGACAGCTTTCGAACTCCGAATCGAGGCTCGCACCGAAGCGGCTTGGATGTGATCCAAAACCTTCTTCGAAGACTTTGTCCAAGCGGTAGTCCATCCATCATCGGCCGCATAGGGATCTATCTGAACAATGAAATCCGTCGAGATAACATCGACGGAACCTCCTTTCCGGGGTTCCTTCATGTATTCTTTCGGATCGTTATATTCCCTTTCCGAAGATTGTCGTCGAGCCAACTTTTGAAGGTAATACAATCTTTTATCTTGTGCCCAAGCATCCGGTGGTAAGGGCAAAAGTCGGGATCACCTTTCGTCGACTTCTTCCGGTCTTTTAGGCTCCGCGCTTGGAAATCCGGAGTCTTCATCGGCGGCGGAACATTTTCGCATCGCCTCATTCTTGAACGGATACTCCTCGCTCGAGAACTCCCTAAACGTACGTCGTGGACGAGGCGGTTGTTCATACCGTCGAGATGACCGATAGCCGGGCTCGGGGTTGCTCGGTAATTTTGTCGAGGTTGCTCGCGCCGTTCGACGATATTTGTATCGGTTGCTTGCCTTTATCGATCGTCGCGACAATCCCGACTTCTTTCAAAAGTTTTCACGGGCTTCGTTTTGTCTATTTTATCGGTGGAAACTTAGTTGCTTCGCCTCCTCTTGCAAGCTTCCGCCTTGCTTAACAACTTCTCGAAAGTCTTAATAAGTAAATCCCTCTGAGAAGTGCTATCGAGCCATGGATGCTTTTTAGTAAAATGCCGATCGCTATGCCGTTTCTTGTAATCGTGGCTCACACTTCATACTTAGGTTCCTCCATCGAAGTATGTAGTCCACCAAGGTTTCATTCGCTTCGCTTCTCTACCACTAAATCACCTATAGTGGATGTGGTGCCGAGCTCCGCAAATCGCTCGATGAAGAGGTTTTCTAATTCGAAAATGTCTTCACCGAGCCGTTTGGTAATTCCGCATACCAATCAAAGGCGATCCCCGACGAGCCGCCGACAAATTGTCGGAAGAGTAAAGCATCACTTCCGCCGACATTGCAACAACCGGCACGAAAATGTGCAACATGCCGTCGTTTAGGCATATTTTTAGGTCGTGTGTTTTATTTTGAAAAGGGGTCGCCTACGTAAATTGTCGGCGAATTTTTAATTTAATTTAAATAAATAATTTGAAAAGTAGTATTTGATTTTGAAAATAATTTTAAATTTGAAAATTTTAAGATATGAAATCAAACTGATCTCACATCCCGAATAGTTTATATAAACGAGCACCACATCACAAACCGTGTATCTATCCCGAAGAATATACACACTGCTTCGATGATGGGGCTCGATTAAATAAACTAAGAGATTTGTGACATCCGTTCGTCCGCGAACCAATTTTATAAGCCGACAAGTTCCTCCGTTTAATATGAAAACATTAAACGGGTTTATATTACTCGGTTCTTAAAGTTCTCTATAAGGGCAAGCCCCTATAGTTAATTACATCTTAAGTGACTGAAATCACCTAAGAAAACTCTCGATAATAATCGCAGTTCTTCTCTCAAGAATCTCAAAGTTTAAGTTTTCAAGGGATCGAATTTTGGAATTTCAATAGGGAATGGATCAAATTTGGAACATTTTATTTTAGGAGTCCAAAGGAAGAAGGGTAGAGAAATCACGCATCCAAAGCGAACTTCGGTAATTTCCCGACTATCCTATTGTTCGCTTCGAATTTAGGAAGGTCATAATGTTTATTTAGTATTTCGATCCTCGCCAATTTTAATTAGTTAGGACTTATATTCGTATGATAAAATCATACAAATAAACCTCGAAGATGCGAGGGTTTATATCATATCGGACGACTACCTCGTAAATCCTAAGACCTAGCTAGGGCTTAATTTACATTATATGATCATGCAAATGCCTAACGAAGAGTTGAGGATTTATGTCGCCCTATGCAAACTACCTCGAAGTCCTATGGCTTGGTTATTTAATTCTAAGAAAGTTTTGTCGATGTAGATTTCGCTTTGCTGACGACGATGACCGTGCCGCCCACCATGCTCCGAGCTCCTTGTTGTCGCGTACATTTAGTTTTAGAAATCATAAATCGTGAGATGAGAGAAGTGTTCTCGGTTTAAAGAAAGTCTTAATTTCCAAGTGTTTTTTATGTTTTAATTAAAACAAATCTTAAAGTCGATTAAACGAACCGATTAAGATCCCACTTGCTCCGTCATCCCGACACCGTTATTTTCATCGAATTCACTTAGTCCAGTATGAATTCGCTAAACTCAACTAAATGAGTTTCGCACTTTCATTTAGCACCGTGGAAATCCCGTTAGCAACACGTGGGTTACATCATCCGAGGTATTCCCGATCATTCAACGAGACGTTTTAATTTAGTCAGTAGTAGTAGTTATTGTTCTCGTTTGTGATTAAATTTCGAGTTGTTTTATATTTTGAAATGTCATGGAGGTGAATTTTATCTTCGTAGTGTCTTTTAATTTAGTTATGGGTTTCAGCTTTGGTTTCGTCCTAAAGGTGTAGGTTTTCATGCAACCGTTGTTTATCATGCAAGAAAAGTAAGTGCGATGCGATTAAATAAATTACCGTAAAGTAAATCGCAATAAAATAAAAGCGTACCCGGAGGGTCTTCCCGTCATCCCAAGCCGCACTTAAAACACAAGTTAGATATTTAAGCATTTAAAGTAAGTTCCTAGGTAAAGCTAAGGGAAAGGTTATGGTTTTCTACCAAGTTCCTAATCCTATAGCTAGTCATCTCCTATGACGTCTAGGTCTTCAATTTTAGTTTTAAGGATGATTTTCTTCACCAAAAGAACAACTAAGCTCAATTTGTTCTTATGACATTCCATCATATCGAGGAAGTGTTTAAGACGAATCTTAAACATCTTTTCAATATTTCTGGAATCGTCCTAAGTCCAAATGAATTCTATTGTTCAAGTGAATTAATCATCCAGTGCGTTCGAGTTAAGTTTTATTTCTTGCTTAAGAATTAGATGTTCGAATATCCTTACGAGTGAAGTGTCATTTCACTCGATACTCCATTTAGGAGTTATAATAAGTAAAAACTCCTAAGGGCAAAATGATATTTAATGATTTCGTGATTCAAATTTAAGTTCAAATTAATGATTTAAGTTCGGAATATTGTTCAAGTTATTTTAGATTTATTTTTGAATTCTTCATGTCTTTATATTTAACTTAATTTAATTTAATTTAACTTAATTTAGTTTAATGTGGTTTAATTTAAATTAATTTAACTTAAGTTAATTTAATGTAATATAATTTAAATTAAATTAATTTAATTTAATTTAATTTAATTTAATTTACTTTTAATTTAATTTAATTTAATTTAATTTAATTTAATTTAATTTAATTTAATTTAATATAATTTAATTTAATTTAATTTAACATAATATAATGTAATTTAATTTAATCTAATTTAATTTAATTTAATTTAATTTAATTTAATTTAATTTAATTTAATATAATATAATTTAATTTAATTTAATTTAATTTAATTTAATTTAATTTAATTTAATTTAGTTTAATTTAATTCTTAATTTTTAATTTAGTTTTTAATTTTAAAGGAATTTGTTTTAAATAATTTAACATTAATTTAATTTAATGATTAAGTCTTTTAGCATTTTAAATCTTAAACTTGAATTATCATTTTAATTAGGAATTAAATATTATTGGGATGATCAATTTAGGGATTTTTTTTAAATTAAAGAATAAATCTCCTCCTAATAAGATCCCTATTTTAATAATTCCAATTTTATTATTCTTCCAAATTTAAATAATTATTTAATTAAGGTTTATTTCAATTATTTTAAATTGTTTAGTAGGTTTCTACCCTTTAATTATCTAAATTTCAATCATCCAAATCAAGTTAAAATCAAATATTTTTCCTATTAATTTCATTAAGCCTAAAGTCTTAATTAAAGGGTTAAGATTTTAATTACCATTTTGCCCTTCAAGCCTAATAATTTCATAACTCACTAAATTGAACTCAAATGAACTTGAAATTTTTATGTTACTTCACTCATATGTCAATAAAGACTTTAGAGGAGAAAATGTGATTTTTCTGTATTTAATTTATTTATATAATTATTTTTGGTGGAAAATAAGGATTTCCAAGGAAAATTTAATAATATGACCAAGGGAAAATTTCTGTCCTTAAGAAAATTATGGGACATTCCTAATGACCAGAGGACCACTTGGACCAATTTTTGTGATTTTTTGAATTATATTTTATTTATTAGAATTATTTTAAATTCTGGAGTATTAATTAATTTAAAAATAAAATATAAGTTGAAAAATGAATTTTATAATTTTTAAAATTCTCTCTGATATCAAGGATTCCAGAGAACCAAATTTTACAATTTTCTGATTTTTCTTTGATTTATTATAATTATTTTAGTGAAAATGCTAGAAAATACATTTTTTAATTTTAAAATTACCCTAGGGCTTTAAAATTTAATATCTCATTAAATAGACCTGAGAAAAATATGGGGTTTGTTCCTAAGTGATTAAATTTCAAAATATGACATTTTGGTGAATTTTATTATTTTTGTGATTTTTATTATTTTTTAATTATTAAAATATTAAAATAATACTAAAAAATTAACTTTTTTAGAAAATTGAAATTTTAATTTTCTTAAATTCCCCTGATATCAGAGAGGCTCCAAAACCAATTTGGTGAATTTTTGAAAGGTATTTTGAAAGTTATGAATTTTTAAAGTTTAAAATGACCAAATGGCCTAATCAACCTATTTAGTAGGGCTAACCAAGTCCAATCGACTTGAAATTTTTATAGTGGGTTCCTCTGACTCCTAAAGGTCAGTGGAGAGTTGATTTCAAGTCAATTTGATGTATGGTTAGCTCTAATTAATTAGGGGTCTATTTTGGGTGTTTAAGCCAATTAGGGTTATTTTGAGTGAATTAACTCAAGTCCTATTTTTCCTAGGGTTCTCTCGGTCATAAGGAACATCACCAAATTTTCCTAGAATTTATTTCACAACATGCTAATTTTTGAATTAAAATACTCAAAACAAAGCAACATGCATTTGAAAAATCAATAACTTTTCACAGAGATGGCCTCGACCTTGGAAAATTCAGTGAATGTTCCCAAGTTCGAGGCTTTAAAAGCCCTATGGTCTCATGCCATGGTGAATTGTATGAATGCATGGAGAATTAAAACAATGCATGGAGTAAATAATTAATTAAAAATAAAATACTGACAAAATTAATTAGTTTCTTTTCCACATTATTCTCCTCTCGTTCACTCGAGCAAGAGGGTATTTTTATTTTATTTTTGTGATTTTTCTACACAAAGATATGGATTTTTAAAGTTCCGGTATTTAAATAAATCGTAAAAATCCCTAATTTCCTACTTATCCACGCGGCGCCTCGTCATCCTCGGCATCTCCGAACGACCACGCGCGCGCTCCCATTCGACGCCGCCATCCGACTCGCGCCGCCCGGCCCCGCGGTTCACGCACCATCCGCCGGTCCGATGCAATCCAAGCCGTCCATCCGATACACGCGCGATCCGACGGCTCTCGGTCATCGTCTACGACCGGTGCGATCCCGTGACCGTCCACACTCTAACCCTAAGAACTCACTCGATTCTCAATGGATTTTCGTGTTCTTATGCTCTATGGATTCGTCTCGAAGAGACGAACACATCCATACGGTAAACATACATTTAAATCGACTCAAATTAAAATGAGAATCTCCGGAAGCTCGTGAAGAAGAGGGAGTCCATACCTTTGCTCGCAGAAGTGAAGCTTCGATCCGAGAGTCGTGTCACCTTCGATCGGGTCCAAGTAAGCTCCGGATGAAGTCCCTCGGCTCCGGTGAATCGTCTAGCTATGAAAGTGACCACACCCGATCACAAAGCTTCGGAGGCCGGAGCAACCGGGTGGCTCCGGAGATGGGGCTTTCAAGGGGGAAACTTCTTCCTCTGGTCCAGTGAAGGTGTAGGACCAATCAATTCGGGAATCGGCTCACCGCGAGGAGATGTCCCGGTTTTCGGGTGAAATTTCGCCGAGAAATCGGATTCTCGTCATGGGGATTAGGCAAATCGACACCTGGGATCAACTCGCTCTAAGTGTGGAGTAGGGTTCGGAACAATTTTGGCGTAGTTTCTGCGAAGGTTTATGCAACTCTCCTCCATGGCCGCGAGGGGGCTCGAGCTTAAATAGAGGTGGCCGGAGAGCCTCGCTGTGGATGGCCGAGTGGTCGGGATCACCGCCTCGGCATGGGAAGAACAGCCATGGTGGCCATCGGGCATGAGGCGGCCAAGCAAGGTGGAATTCCAAGGTTCGGCTCCTCCCGCATGTCTCGGCCATGGCGTTCTCGGCGGCCTGGTGGTCGGCCGGCAGCAAGGGTCACCCTCAAGGCCGTGGAGGTCGTGGATGGGACTTGGTGCAAACAATCGGCACTGCCATGTGTAAAGGCTTTGATCCAAAGTAGAATGGGGCATGGCTAGTTTTGGGTCCAAATGGGTCAATTCACCCATTTGGGCTTGGTGCACCCTTCAAGGTGGCTTTGGGTGCCGTGGGGATCAAAGGGATCACTGGTCTGGCATGGAGAGGTCTCCATCCAAATATATTCGGATTAAATCTAAGTTTAGGTGAATCATGATTAAGGCTAATGAGCTTTAGGGATTAAGGAAAGCCCCCCCTCTTCTTACCCAATATGGCATGGTGGAGTGTCCAAGGCCCTCATGGCTCACATGTGGCTCATGCATGGCTTCATGGCTCACCTTTCGCTTGGGAAAGTCGAGTCAATTTCATGGAAATGGATTTAAGAAAAATTTTGGTATTTTAGGGTGATTTGGCATGAGGCTTAATTTGGAATTATTTGATGATGTGATTAGAACTTAGGGAATGGCTTTGATTAAGTGGATGGCAAATGGAAATGTCATGTGGGTTTTAGTGGTAGATTTTCGGGCTCATCGAAATGGTTTTAGATGCGCTTTTAAAATGGTTTAGGAGAGTGGGCTTTTGAATTTTAAAATGGATTTTGGGATGAAATTTTGGTAAAGGCTTGGGCCAAATAATTGTTGAGTTTGGTTTAGGGATGTGTCATGAGTGGTTTGAAACAAATTTGAGGTGATTTGGGTTCGAATTGGGTCGGATATGCCTTTTGGTAAAGAGGCTAAGGTGGGCCAAAATGGGCTACCATGGGCCAAAGTTGGGCTAGAGTTGAAATTGATGTAAAATTAATGTTGGTAAATGTTTATGGGAGTGTTTCAAAGAGGTTTTGGCTTTGGTTAGGTTTTGATTTTGGGATTTGGGCTCATTCGGGGTTAAGTTTGGGTTTAGGTCAAAATTGGGCCTTTTAGCTTTGGGTTGAATTTGAGTGGGGTTTGGGTCTAAATTTTGGGCAAATCATGTTAGTGTTTTGTTTATGGGGATGTTAAGGAGGGTTTAGAAAAGATTTGGGGTTAATTGGAGTTGAATTGGGTGAGTTTGGGCTAAATTTGGGTCATGGGTCCAAATCGGGCTTTAAGGCCAAAAGTGAAATTCGATCCCAATGCCAATCAAATTGGGCTTGGATTTGGTCTAGATTGGTGTTGGGGATGTTAAATTGAAGTTTAGAATTGAATTGGACCAGAATTTGGGTCAATTGGGTAGGTTAGGTTTGACATCGGGTTCACTTTGGGTTAAAATGGGTCAAATCGGGGTTTTGATAAAAGTGGGGTAAATTGACAAAATTGGCCCATGGTGTAGTTGAACAAAATGAAATTGGGAATATTTGGGATTTTCTGGAATTTTATGGGAATTTTCTGAATTTTTGGATTTTTTGGCTAAGAGGGGTATTTTGGGTATTTGGAGGGTATTGTGAGGTATTTTTGGAATTTTTGGTATTTTTGGTTATGGATGATCAATTTGTGTGATGTGGAAATGTTTGGGATTGGTTTTGAGGAATTTTGGGTGATTTGGAGATTTTTGGAAAATTTGGGTGATTTCGACGGTTTTGCGGTAGTTAGAGTGTGTAGTGGTCCCGGGTCAAAAATCGAAATTTTGGAAAATCGAAGATCGGGTGAATATAAGTGGAATAAAATCATTTTGGCTGAGCCATGAAGCCACATCAAGCCCATATGAGCCATGAAGGGACTCATTTGAGGCATTCACTATGTTGTTCCTAACCTCTTACCCAAGGGCTTAGTGGGTTAAGGACCATCCATGCGAATCACCTGCATGAGTCAGAGGTCAAATTGGGTATGGGTGTGTTTTTAGGAGGTGTGTGAAAGTGTAGTGTATGAGTGTAGTGTGTGTGTAAGTCAACCCTTCACTGCACTGTGCCACCCAGTGCGGGCCCTAAGGCCAAAGAGTCCCATAGAACTCATCCTTTAAACTTCCACATTTGATCTCAACCCTCTAGGTGATTAGGGGTCTACAATCAAGTTTGTGGAGTTTGCAGGGAGTTAAGAAGTGGTTTGAAATTCTAGGTGGTGGGTCCCAATTCTAGTCCTCTAAGATAGTCAAAGTAAAAGCCTAAGGCTAGATCCTAAGTACTAAAGAGGAGAAGAGAAGACCTCATCAAAAATGAGGTCAACAAATGGACCCCCAATAAGTGTGGTGTGCTGACGGAGCACACCGCGCGTATCAGGCGTTGACCGAAAAGATCAACAAAACCAATCACGGATGTCCAAGTGACAAACTTAGGACGAAGTAGAAGAATTTCCACTGGGAGTGTCAAGTATATCTCCGAGAATCGGAGATTCCCGAACTCTCACCGGGAAAGGAAAAGGAGGTGAATCCCAAATCACATGATCCGGGGAATTTCGATTTAGATTTTCGTTTCGTTTTAATTTAAGTTTTGATGTGTAAGTTTAGATTTCTGAGTTTTCATTTAGATCAAGTTTTGTTAAGATTAATTTTCAAGGGATTTCGATTTGAAATCGAAAATTGAAATTTTGTGGTTTTAGATGTAACATCCTCAACCTCAAAAGAAAATCGAATTGATTGGATCGAATCATTACAATGAGGAGAGATCTCGTAGCAATGTGGTATCGGATGTAAAATCCTTAACCTCAAGAGCTCGATTTGGTGTGCTTCATCGCAATAGAAGAGAATCTAAAGCAATGCGGTATTGGATATAAAATCCTCAACCTCAAGAATTTGATTTTCGATGCATTTCAAAGGCAATAGGGAAAGAATCCTAAGCAAGGCAAGTCTCTGATGTAAAATCCTCAACTTCAAAAAGTTGATTTTGATGTATTTCAGAGGCAACAGGGAAAGAATCCTAAAGCAAATGCAGTATCGGATGTAAAATCCTCAACCTCAAAAAGTTGATTTCGATGTATTTCAAAGGTAATAGGGAAAGAATCCTAAAGCAACAGGCAGTCTCGGATGTAAAATCCTCAACCTCAAAAAGTTGATTTTGATGTATTTCAAAGGCAATAGTGGAAAGAATCCTAAAGCAAGTGCAGGTCTCGGATGTAAAATCCTCAACCTCAAAAAGTTGATTTTGATGTATTTCAAAGGCAATAGGAAAGAATCCTAAAGCAAGTGCAGTATCGGATGTAAAATCCTCAACCTCAAAAAGTTGATTTTGATGTATTTCAAAGGCAACAGGAAAGAATCCTAAAGCAAGTGCAGATCTCGGATGTAAAATCCTCAACCTCAAAAAGTTGATTTCGATGTATTTCAAAGGCAATAGGGAAAGAATCCTAAAGCAAAGGCGGCCTCGGATGTAAAATCCTCAACCTCAAAAAGTTGATTTCGATGTATTTCAAAGGCAACAGGAAAGAATCCTAAAGCAATGCAAGTCTCGGATGTAAAATCCTCGAACCTCAAAAAGTCGATTTTGATGTATTTCAAAGGCAATAGGGAAAGAATCCTAAAGCAATGGCAAGTATCTGGATGTAAAATCCTCAACCTCAAAAAGTTGATTTTGATGTATTTCAAAGGCAACAGGGAAAGAATCCTAAAGCAAAGGCGGTATCGGATGTAAAATCCTCAACCTCAAAAAGTTGATTTTGATGTATTTCAAAGGCAATAGGGAAAGAATCCTAAAGCAAGCAAGGTCTCGAATGTAAAATCCTCAACTTCAAGAATTTGATTTTGATGGGTAATCGACTTTGCAACGATTCTGTAGTGTTGATTCGAAAAGTGTGGAATTTTGGTGTTTCGAGAATTTCATGAAAGTTGTAAAAGACATTCATGGAAGGAAATAGATTAGGAGGGAATATGTAGATGTTACATATCCCATTCGAAGAGTCGATCGAAAGTTGCCGGCTCGGATTGAATGTGATTCCTCGCCATCGATTCGATCCGTGTCAATGGAATCAACCGCTTCCATCCCGCACAAGGGAGAGAGCGTAACGGATCGGATTTCGCATTTGGAAGGGTAAGTTCGAATTCGACCGAGGTTCGATGCGAGATCCGGAAAGATCGAATTCGAAATTCGATCGAGATTCGATTCGAAATTTGGAAAGATTGAATTCGAAATTTGATCGAGATTTCGATTTGGAAGAGAGAAAACAAAGAAAACTTTATTATCATGATTTTATTTATTTTAGCACATTTTTGTTATTTTTGGGTTCGGACCCAGCTCATAAGTAATTACTTCACCCGTGCTTCTAGGGATGGAAAATTCACTCCTTCGAAACATCGAGTAAGTGTAATACTTTTTCAAGTATCGTCCATCGATCGGAAGCATATGTCGTTCTCCTCGGCGATTCACTAGCCGGTAGGAGCCTCCCGAGTAGATCGTCTCAACCACAAACGGTCCTTCCCAAGTGGGTTCAAATTTTCCTCCTATCTCGCGGTGTGCAAGAATAGGTCTTTGAGAACGAGAACTAAGTCACCAACCTTAAAGGTTCTCTGGCGGACTCGTCCGTCATGGGCTTCGAACCATCTTAGCTTGGTATAGTTCTAAATTCCGTCTGCGCCGCAAGTCTCTTCCCTTCCGAGGCTTTCCAACTCTTCGAGTCGTAATCCGGCATTCTCTTCCGTCGTGAGTTTGTTTGCAACCGCAATCCTAAGTGAAGGAAGCCGGACTTCTAAGGGTAACACCGCCTCGGACCCATACACCGCAGCGTAAGGTGTAGCTTCGAGTAAGAGTTCGAAGGTTGTCCCGTAGGCCCATAAGGCTTCTAACAACTTCTCGTGCCAATTTCTCTTATTATCGTCCAAGGTTTTCTTTAAAATTCGAACGAGAGTTTTATTAAAAGCCTCACGCAAGGCCGTTTCGCTCTCGGGTAGTAAATTGTTGAATATCGCCGCCGATTCCGTGTCTCCCGACAAAATTGTTGATTTGCGTACTTCGAATGCCGACCCATTATCCGAGATGATCCCGCGCGGCACTCCGAAACTGTAGACAACTTGGTTCTTAAAAACCGTAGCACGTGGTGTGCCTTCACTTCTTCGAGTGGAACCGCTCCGCCCACTCGGAAAAGTAATCCGTAGCCGCAAGAATGAAGCGATGTCCTTTTAAAGACGGTGGTTCTATCGGACCCACTATATCCGTGCCCCAACATTCAAATGGCCACGACGCAATCGCTCGGATGTAGCACGTTCGGAGGTCGGTGTGAACCACCCGCGCACTCGGCACCGGTGACGCCTCTCGCGATTTTCATGCAGCTGGTCATCATCGAGGGCCAGCAGTACCCTAGTCTTTTAATTTTCATTTTCATCTTCGACCCGACCGGTGAGCGCCACGTAGTCCCGAATGCACCTCTTTAACAATTTCACGGCCTCTGACCCGCTTAGGCACCTTAGCCACATTCGATCAAAAGACCTTCCGTATAATGTGTTGTTTATTAATGCATAGGACGTAGTTCTTTTCTTGATCCGATGAGCTAACGACCTATCGTCCGGTAGTTTTCCCGTTTGCGTGTAGCATCTATTAATGGTTGTCGCCAATCTTCCGTATTTTCTCGTCATCGCTTCGATCGATTCTTTTTCCTTTTCTCGATTTCGTGTATTGTGTCTATGTCGAGCCGTGATAGGACCCGACGTCCGTGAACCGACACTTCCATCGATTCATCTTGCGAACGAGCAAATTCTTTTGCGAGACGGGCTAGCGCATCCGCTAAAGCGTTTTCTTCTCGGGAATTTTGTAGATCGTCACATTCGGAATCGTTCCAACAAATGTATGGCATACCGGAAGTATTGCTCGAGTCTTGGTTTTAAAATTCGTATTGTCCGACGATCTGTTGAATGATTAATTGCGAATCCCCGTAGATGTTGATGTCCGTTATACCCATTCGAATAGTTAATTCCAAATCTCGTTATGAGGGCTTCGTATTCCGCTTCGTTGTTCGTACACGGCTCCGTCAAGTGGTAGGAGTATCTTAACATCCCCCGCTCCGTGTTATAAAGATTAGTCCGATCCCCGCCTTACCGGCACTATCACTTGCGATTCTTCATCTTTATGTGCCGAAGATGCTTCGTCGAAATATAATTCCCAACGTCGATCATCATGGTCTTCTAGGTTCATTATTTGTTCATCCGGCAAGTCGTCATCGAGAGGCGATTCCGCCGCAAAGGGTGTGCCGCGAGGAAGTCCGCTAAGACTTGTCCCTTTACGGCACGAAGAGGCACGAAAGTTATATCGAATTGCAATAATATCATCGACCATCCGGCAAGTCCGCCGGAAAGCGTTGGACGGGTCATCAAGTATCGCAACGGATTAAATTTCGAAATCGGGTCGACCTTATGAGAAAGCATGTAATGCCCGAGCTTTGAGCGGCGAAGATCGTGGCCAAACAATGCTTTTCAATTGCGGGATACCTTATTTCCGTCTGCGATAGAACGACGGCTTAGGTAATAAAGAGCATTTTCTTTACCCTCATCATCGACCCAAGCTAACAGTGCTCCGAGAGAGTCGTCTAAAGCCGCGGTATAAAGTATTAGCTGGTCTACTCCGAGACTCGGGGTCGCTAAGACAGGAGGTGTCATTAAGTATTGTTTAATGTCCTCGAAGGCCCTCCGGCATTTCTCTTCCCAAATAAATTTGGCGTCCTTTTTAACTAGTGCCGAGAAAGGCCGACACCTACTCGACAAGTTCGAGATAAAGCGTCGAAGATATGCCAACTTCCCTCGAAAAGATCGTAGTTGTTTTAAGGTTCCGGGAGGTGGCATTTCTAAGATGGCTTTAATCTTTTCCGGTCGATTTCGATTCCACGATGTCGGACAACGAATCCTAAGAATTTCCTGGAGGTGACGCCGAAGGCGCATTTTAAGGGATTCATCTTAAGGTTAAATTGTCTTAATCGTTCGAAAACAATTCTCAAATCATACAGTGGTTTTCCTTTACTTTGCTTTCGATGACCACATCATCCACGTTGCATTCGACTTCGATTGTGGATGAGATCATCAAAAATTCTTGTCATCGCTCTCCGGTAGGTCGCTCCCGCGTTCTTCGATCCGAATGGCATCACCGTGTAAGCAATATACTCCGATCGGCGTTCGAATGCCGTAAGTTTTTCATCTTCTCGGAGCCATTTTTATCCGGTTGTATCCCGAAGATCCATCCATGAATGAGAATATTTCATGTGTCGAAGCAATGTCGATCATTAATTCGGGATCTGCAGAGGGAATTCATCTTTCGGGCATGCCTCGTTTAAATCTCTCGAAATCCACACAAATTCCGATCCGACCATTCTTCTTCCCGACCGGTACCACGTTGGCTAACCAAGCTCGGGTATTGTTCTTCACGGACAAATTTAGCGTCTATTAGCTTTTTAACTTCGACTATGACTTGTTGTTCGATTTCTAGACGCATTCTTCCGGGACCTCGTCCGACCGAACGTAGCGTGATCCACTCCTAGCTTATGGACTCGCGACCACCGGAGCTAAACCCGGCATCTCATCGTAGCTCCAAGCAAAACAAGTCTTTGAATTCCATTAATAACTCGATTATTTCTTCGAGTCTTCTTTATCGAGTAAGGAGCTAACAAAGGTAGGTCTAGGTTCTTCGCTAGTACCTAAGTTAACTTCCGTTAACTCATCTATCGTAGATTTAATCTCTTCTTCGAATTCCGGTGGAGCGTTTCCAATTTGCAAATCTTCGAGTTCTTCTCGTAGTTTCCATGCAGCTTTCATTAGACTCGCAGTGACAACCAAGCAAAATTCAGCATCGTCAACCGATCCTACCGTGCCGAATCCGAGACCATGTTTCGAGTCGGGCGACGACCGGAGTTATGCCATAAATTTTCAAAACGTTGTGATCGACCTTTCGTCCATTGTCGAGGTAAGAAACCACGCCGAATTAAATTTTGAACACAGGAGAGTACCACTCAAAAGGCAATTCCATTAATTATGATGATGTAGCATCTTCAAGTTGTACATTATTTTCGCTTTAGAGGAAGGAGCACCACGAGTAGAATTCGATGGGCTTCGCACCACCGCTACGTACCTCTCGACCTCCATACCCTCGATCTTATTAGAATGGATCGGGGTCGTGGTCATAGTATGTACATAGTGGTTAATCTTCTCGTACATCGATTTATATTCTTCGTTTCTTTCATCTTCGATAGGGATTTTGAATTGCGGCTTCTTTCGACTTATTGTCGCCGCTTCTTGTTCGATTTCTTTTTTTCTTCAGAACTATCTTCCCAATTGACATTGATGGTCGGTTTCCTTTGTCCAATCGTCCTAACGTCTCTACCACGACCTCGTCCCCGACCTCGTCCTCGGATGCGAGTTGTGGAGAAACCTTCACCATCTCGCCGTAAGGGAGTGGTGAGTGACTGTTGAACTAGAACTTCAGGTTCTTCGTCATCCCAAATTTCTTTTGCTTCATTTGTTATGGTATCTCTGGAGAATATTGTTTTCTTCGGAGGTGCATAATAAGCTGCATCTTCATGGATTCTGATTTCATGTACGGAGAACGGTTATAAGTCACCTTTAATACACTCGTTCCCCTCCGTCGTAGTATTTAATGCATCGATGTAGAGATGATGGTACCATCCCGTTTTCATGTATCCATGGTCGGCCCAAGTAGAGCGTTGAACGACGTTTCGAATCAATTATGTGAAATTTCGCTGTTGTCTTCGCTAAGTCACCGGTCTTCATTAAGCAAGTGTTATCGAGCCGAGGGCTCTTTCTCCTTTCTCGGTCGAATCCTCTTAATAACATTTTGTCCGCCTCGAGCTCGCGAGCATCAATTTCCAAGTATGCTAGCGTTCGAAGATTCATTATGTCGATCGATGCTCCCGGATCCACCAATACTCCGGAGAGTGTAAACTTCCCAATTAGTAATCGAAATGTACAACGGTTGGTCGTGGTCCGATGTCCCAAGTAGTAGGTCGTTGTCCGTGAAGGTAACACCTCGTCGTTCCTTTAACGAGCAAACCTCATCAAAGGACTCTCCGGCCATTCGAGCTAAGCAAATTCTCGGATCAAGTAAGGCCTCGATCGAGCTTCTCTCATTTCTTTCGATAAGATGAGAGCGTCGTAGATGCTCGCCTAGTCGGTAGTTTCCTAAGATGGGCTAGCACGTTGTAATCCACTTTGTTTCCATGTGCCTCGTTTTCTTCTCGAATGGGTATTTTTCCGCCGGGTTGGTTCTTCCCGAACAACCACCCGCTTTCCTTCGTCTTTCGGACCCATTCTCGAGGTAGAACTCTTCCACTTCTTAAGTCGACTTCGTGATTTCTTCTAAGTTTAGCATCGAGTTTGCTCGGTGTCTCCTTCGAATCGGAATGACAGATTCTTCAGATTAGCTTCGGAGTCCGAAGGCTCTAACTCTATTGTGACCGGAGCTCCTCGAAACTCGCAAATAGATTCGTTGCTTCGTCGAACTCTCGTAGCCTTCCCGGTGGATGTCTTCTTCATCATCGTGATCGTCGAGATCGTGTATGATTCGAGAATTGTCATTTGTATCGAAATCAACGTCCGGATTAGGTTGATTGTCGCTAGTTACGTAATCGTTAAAACGACTAAAACGTAGCCAACGCCATAACCCTCATCATTATAAGATCCCACCGGAGTGAGCGCATAATCATACAGAGTCGAAGTTCGAGGGATTTCTCCCCCGAATCGAAACAACTATCCTAGGATAAGCAGCCCCTAGCCTAGCCTTAGGTGCCTCGGTCTTCTCTTCTTCTTCAATTTTCTTCTTTTCTTCAATTATCTCTTGTCGAGGTTGTTCTTCTATCGCAAGTGATAGCGCCGACTCGATGTGTTTCGAACTCGAGTCGAAGCTCGCACCGAAGTGGTTCGGATGCGATCTAAAATCTTCTTCGAAGACTTTGTCCAAGCGGTAGTCCATCCATCATCGGCCGACATGTGATCTATCGAACAATGAGATCCGTCGAGATAACATCGATGGAACCTCCTTTCTCGGGGTTCCTTCATGTACTCCTTCGGATCGTTATATTCCCTTTCCGAAGATCGTCGTCGAGCCAACTCTCGAAGGTAATACAATCTTCTATCTTATGCCCAAGCATCCTAGTGGTAAGGGCAAAAGTCGGGATCACCTTTCTTGTCGACTTCTTCCGGTCTCTTAGGTTCCGGTAGTCGGAAATCCGGAGTCTTCATCAAACCGCGGAACATTTTCAGCATCGCCTCATTCTTGAATGGATACTCCTCGCTCGAAGCTCCCTTAACGTACGTTGCGACGAGGCGGTTGTTCATACCGTCGAGATGACCGATAGCCGGGCTCGGGTCGCCGGTAATTCCGTCGAGGTTGTCGCGCCGTTCGACGATATTTGTATCGGTTGCTCGCCTTTTCGACCGCCGCAACGATCCCGACTTCTTTTCAAAAGTTTTCACTGGCTTCGTTTATCCGTTTTATCGGTGAAACTTAATTGCTTCGCCTCCTCTCGCAAGCTTCCGCCTCGCTTAACAACTTCTCGAAAGTCTTAATAAGTAAATCCTCGAGGAGAAGTGCTATCGGCCATGGATGCTTTTTAGTAAAATGCCGACCGCATGCCGTTCTTGTAATCGTGGCTCACACTTCATACTTAGGTTCCTCCATCGAAGTATGTAGTCCACCAAGGTTTCATTCGGCTTCGCTTCTCTACCACTAAATCACCTATAGTGATGTGGTGCCGAGCTCCGCAAATCGCTCGATGAAGAGGTTCTCTAATTCCGAAAATGTCTTTACCGAACCGTTTGGTAATTCCGCATACTAATCAAAGGCGATCCTCGACGAGTCGCCGACAAATTGTCGAAGAGTAAAGCATCACTTCCACCGCGTTGCAACAACCGGCACGGAAATGTGCAACATGCCGCCGAGGGTTTCCGGCTCCATCAAAGGTCTTGAACAGCAGGTGGTACAAAGCCTTTCTGGATATCGATGACGTCGAATTCTTCGGGGTAAGGTCTACCCGTCCGAATGGATGTCCCGCTCTTCGATTGTGCTAAGGCTTCTCGCACTCGCCGTTCTACCAAGCTCTTGATATCCTTCTTCGGAATCATACTTTGTGTTGCATCCTTCTTTAATCGATCATCCCCGTTGACGGATGTAATCTCCTTTCCTCCGTCTACAATGTGAATAACTTCCGGGGTGTTTCTCTTTGGGGTCGAACTCCGACTCGGAGAGCGGCTAGGGCTACGACCATCTCTTCCATCCTTTTCGCCATCTCGGGCAATCGTATCATCTTTCTCGAAGCCGCCTCCTCATTACTTCCGGCTCCTCTCTTCTCGCAACTGCAGGAGCACCTCGTGAAGCCGACGAAGCTCGTGTTTCTACCATGTTAATTTCTCGCATACTCATCATCCATGAACTCGACGAGTCAACTTCATCTCCGAATTTCTCCTCTCTTTCCCTCGCTAGTCGCCGAATATCGCTCTTAACTTTTCCATAAGATCTTCTGCAGGTCTTTTCCGTACCTCCTCGCAGATTGTCATGTGATAATTGTCGAGTTTCTTTTTCATGAGTTCCCTTTACCGCAAGAAGCACTTTCCTCGGACTCAAGTCTCCTAACGAGACTTTCCTTTTCCGGTCGTTGTTTCGGCCTTAATCGGCTCTGTAGTGGGACGCCATACCATCCTTCTAGCAGCAAGGCTGCCTAGGACCGAAGGTCCGTCACCGAATGACGGAAGGTGGTATCCTCCCCGATCCGTAAACCCGAAACAACAACAAAGTGGGCTAGCCTTCATTTTCTTATTTGGTTCTTCCGCAGCCGATAGCAGATTCTATTCGCGGCCCAAGACGAGATTTGGTCGGCACCCGCCCTATCCTTCTTAAAATTTCCGACACAGGGCATCTTTCCTTCTTCGCTAACTTTTCAATCACAGTCTGTAATCGGGCAAGTGGTGTAACCCTAGCCCTCTTCTTTCTGTTGTCGTTATAGTATGCGGGCCGAGGTAATGTAGAAGCAATCTTGCGGACATTTTCCTCGTCAGCTCGGCGAAAGGGGATGGAATCTACTTCCTTCCATAAGGGTGTATACTCGTACGATGGTATGTATTCAGTAGTGGTGTGTACTCGGAATTTCTTCTAGAAAGCGACTTCGGCAGCCTCCGGCCTTCTCCGGCAATCTTCCCGCCTCTGTTTCTCCTCCGAGTCCGTGTTAGGGGTGGAACCCTCGAGCCGGACCCAATTTCGAAAACGAAGGTCTCGCACGGAAATCCGTACCCTCCACTCGTAACATGCTCGTTACAAATTCGGACTTCCTTCCCCTTCGGCTCAGCGGAGCCGGGTAGGTACGGAGACGACTAGACCAGTGGGGGTAGAGATAACGGTCCTTCTATGGACAGCGGTACTCCTCTCACTGGAACCCTTTGCAGAGGGGAAATTCTTGATTCGATTTAAGGTCGAACTCAATCATGGGTTTCTCGCTTCGACACTTCGTCCATCAGTGCGAAAAGGGTAACGTCGCCGATCTTGACATTTGTATTCTCGAATCCTTGTCCAAACCGGATGATCCCATTGTCGGCAGCTCATCCTTGTAAACAGTCGAAGTCCAAATCCGTTGGTGAAGGAGAAAATCAGCCTTGGAGCTTCCATTTCGCAAGGTAGATTCCGATTGTCGGTCCCAAGTTATGCTTCTTCTCATCAGACGAAAAGAAAGGAAACAAAAAGAGTCCGAACACATTCTTGTTCATGTATATTTATTAAAAGAGTTGTTCATTAGAAGGTTTGTTTATTTAGAACGAATGTTCGAAGGTGTAGAGAAGGTAACAAATCCGATTCGAATTAGAAAGGAAAAGAAAGTCTTATGCAAGACTTCTCGACTCGAAGGAGTTACCCCTAAACCAACACCTATCGGGGTCCACCCCACCTCGAAATGAGGTAAAGGATCTCGAACCTCTCTCGTTTAGGGGTGTCTAAACAAATGGCTCCTAAATCCGAGAGAATGTTAGCTATACTCGTTCAAAACAAAAATGAACAATGTATTCCAACGGAAAGAAGGGTAGATTGATCCATTGGGACATGGATACACTACCGATTTTCGAAAGCGTAACTATTCGATTAAAATGGAGAGAGGAACTATTCCTCACGGAGTCGCCGTAAATTGTCGACATATTTTTAGGTTATGTGTTTTATTTTGAAAAGGGGTCGCCTACGTAAATTGTCGGCGAATTTTTAATTTAATTTAAATAAATAATTTGAAAAGTAGTATTTGATTTTGAAAATAATTTTAAATTTGAAAATTTTAAGATATGAAATCAAACTGATCTCACATCCCGAATAGTTTATATAAACGAGCACCACATCACAAACCGTGTATCTATCCCGAAGAATAGTACACATCGTTCGATGATGGGGCTCGATTAAATAAACTAAGAGATTTGTGACATCCGTTTGGTCCGCGAACCAATTTTATAAGCCGACAAGTTCCCCGTTTAATATCAAAACATTAAACAGGGTTTATATTACCTCGGGTTCTTAAAGTTCCCTATAAGGGCAAGCCCCTATAGCTTAATTACATCTTAAGTGACGGAAATCACCTAAGAAAACTCTCGATAATAATCAAGTAGTTCTCGCTCTCAAGAATCTCAAAGTTTAAGTTTTCAAGGGATTGAATTTTGGAATTTCAATAGTGGAATGGATCAAATTTGGAACATTTTATTTTAGGAGTCCAAAGGAAGAATGGTAGGAGAAATCACGGATCCAAAGCGAACTTCGGTAATTTCCCGACTATCCTATTGTTTCGCTTCGAATTTAGGAAGGTCATAATGTTTATTTAGTATTTTGATCCTCGCCAGTTTTAATTAGTTAGGACTTATATTCGTATGATAAAATCATAGAAATAGCCTCGAAGATGTGAGGGTTTATATCGTATCGGACGACTACCTCGTAAATCCTAAGACCTAGTTAGGGCTTAATTTACATGATATGATCATGCAAATGCCTAACGAAGAGTTGAGGATTTATGTCGCCCTGTGCAAACTACCTCGAAGTCCTATGGCTTGGTTATTTAATTCTAAGAAAGTTTTGCTGATGTAGATTTCGGCTTTGCCGACGACGATGGCCGTGCCGCCCACCATGCTCCGAGCTCCTTGTTGTTGCAGAGATTTAGTTTTAGAAATCATAAATCGTGAGATGAGAGAAGTGTTCGGTTTAAAGAAAGTCTTAATTTCCAAGTGTTTTTTATGTTTTAATTAAAACAAATCTTAAAGTCGATTAAATAGAACCGATTAAGATCCCACGTGTTCCGTCATCCCGACACCGTTATTTTCATCGAATTCACTTAGTCCGTATGAATTTGCTAAACTCAACTAAATGAGTTCCGCACTTTCATTTAGACCGCGGGAAATCCCGTTAGCAACACGTGGGTTACATCATCCGAGGTATTCCCGATCATTCAATGAGACATTTTAATTTAGTTGTAGTTGTAGTTTTGTTGTTCGTTTTGTGATTAAATTTTGAGTTGTCTTATATTTTGAAATGTTGTGGAGGTGAATTTTATCTTGTAGTGTCTTTTAATTTAGTTATGGGTTTCAGCTTTGGTTTCGTCCTAAAGGTGTAGGTTTTCATGCAACTGTTGTTTATCATGCAAGAAAAGTAAGTGCGATGCGATTAAATAAATTGCCGTAAAGTAAATCGCAATAAAATAAAAGCGTACTCTGAGGGTCTTCCCGTCATCCCAAGCCGCACTTAAAACACGGCTAGATATTTAAGCATTTAAAGTAAGTTCCTATGTAAAGCTAAGGGAAAGGTTATGGTTTTCTACCAAGTTCCTAATCCTATAGCTTAGTCATCTCCTATGACGTCTAGTGTCTTCAATTTTGGTTTTAAGGATGATTTTCTTCACCAAAAGAACAACTAAGCTCAATTTGTTCTTAAGGACATTCCATCATATCGAGGAAGTGTTTAAGACGAATCTTAAACATCTTTTCAATATTTCGTGAATTGTCCTAAGTCCAAATGAATTCTATTGTTCAAGTGAATTAATCATCCAGTGGTGTTCGAGTTAAGTTTTATTTCTTGCTTAAGTAAATTAGAATGTTCGAATATCCTTATGAGTGAAGTGTCATTTCACTTGATACTCCATTTAGGAGTTATAATAAGAAAAGCTCCTAAGGGCAAAATGATATTTAATGATTTCGTGATTCAAATTTAAGTTCAAATTAATGATTTAAGTTTGAATATAGTGTTCAAGTTATTTTAGATTTATTTTGAATTCTTCATGTCTTTATATTTAACTTAATTTAATTTAATTTAACTTAATTTAGTTTAATGTGGTTTAATTTAAATTAATTTAACTTAAGTTAATTTAATGTAATATGATTTAAATTAATTTAAATTAATTTAATTTAATTTAATTTAATTTACTTTTAATTTAATTTAATTTAATTTAATTTAATTTAATTTAATATAATATAATTTAATTTAATTTAATTTAATTTAATTTAACATAATATAATGTAATTTAATTTAATCTAATTTAATTTAATTTAATTTAATTTAATTTAATTTAATTTAATATAATATAATTTAATTTAATTTAATTTAATTTAATTTAATTTAATTTAATTTAATTTAGTTTAATTTAATTCTTAATTTTTAATTTAGTTTTTAATTTTAAAGGAATTTGTTTTAAATAATTTAACAATAATTTAATTTAATGATTAAGTCTTTTAAGCATTTTAAATCTTAAACTCGAATTATCATTTTAATTAGGAATTAAATATTATTGGGATGATCAATTTAGGGATTTTTTAAATTAAAGAATAAATCTCCTCCTAATAAGATCCCTATTTTAATAATTCCAATTTTATTATTCTTCCAAATTTAAATAATTATTTAATTAAGGTTTATTTCAATTATTTTAAATTGTTTAGTAGGTTTCTACCCTTTAATTATCTAAATTTCAATCATCCAAATCAAGTTAAAATCAAATATTTTTCCTATTAATTTCATTAAGCCTAAAGTCTTAATTAAAGGGTTAAGATTTTAATTACCATTTTGCCCTTCAAGCCTAATAATTTCATAACTCACTAAATTGAACTCAAATGAACTTGAAATTTTTATGTTACTTCACTCATATGTCAATAAAGACTTTAGAGGAGAAAATGTGATTTTTCTCGCATTTAATTTATTTATATAATTATTTTTGGTGGAAAATAAGGATTTCCAAGGAAAATTTAATAATATGACCAAGGGAAAGTTTCTGTCCTTAAGAAAATTATGGGACATTCCTAATGACCAGAGGACCACTTGGACCAATTTTTGTGATTTTTTGAATTATATTTTATTTATTAGAATTATTTTAAATTTCTGGAGTATTAATTAATTTAAAAATAAAATATAAGTTGAAAAATGAATTTTATAATTTTTAAAATTCTCTCTGATATCAAGGATTCCAGAGAACCAAATTTTACAATTTTCTAATTTTTCTTTGATTTATTATAATTATTTTAGTGAAAATGCTAGAAAATACATTTTTTAATTTTAAAATTACCCTAGGGCTTTTAAAATTTAATATCTCATTAAATAGATCTGAGAAAAATATGGGGTTTGTTCCTAAGTGATTAAATTTCAAAATATGACATTTTGGTGAATTTTATTATTTTTGTGATTTTTATTATTTTTTAATTATTAAAATATTAAAATAATACTAAAAAATTAACTTTTTAGAAAATTGAAATTTTAATTTTCTTAAATTCTCCTGATATCAGAGAGGCTCCAAAACCAATTTGGTGAATTTTTGAAAGGTATTTTGAAAGTTATGAATTTTTAAAGTTTAAAATGACCAAATAGCTTAATCAACCTATTTAGTAGGGCTAACCAAGTCCAATTGACTTGAAATTTTTATAGTGGGTTCCTCTCGATCCTAAAGGTCAGTGGAGAGTTGATTTCAAGTCAATTTGATGTATGGTTAGCTCTAATTAATTAGGGGTCTATTTTGGGTGTTTAAGCCAATTAGGGTTATCTTGAAGTGAATTAACTCAAGTCCTATTTTTCCTAGTGGTTCTCTCAGTCATAAGGAACATCACCAAATTTTCCTAGAATTTATTTCACAACATGCTAATTTTTTGAATTAAAATACTCAAAACAGCAACATGCATTTGAAAAATCAATAACTTTTCACAGAGATGGCCTCCGACCTCGGAAAATTCAGTGAATGTTCCCAAGTTCAGAGGCTTCAAAAGCCCTATGGTCTCATGCCATGGTGAATTGTATGAATGCATGGAGAATTAAAACAATGCAGGAGTAAATAATTAATTAAAAATAAAATACTTGGACAAAATTAATTAGTTTCTTTTCCACATTATTCTCCTCTCGTTCACTCGAGCAAGAGGGTATTTTTATTTTATTTTTGTGATTTTTCTACACAAAGATATGGATTTTTAAAGTTCGGTATTTAAATAAATCGAAAAATCCCTAATTTCCTACTTATCCACGCGGCGCCCGTCATCCTCGACATCTCCGAACGACCACGCGGCGCGCTCCCATTCGACGCCGCCATCCGACTCGGCCGCCGGGGCCCCGCGGTTCACGCACCATCCGCCGGTCCGATGCAATCCAAGCCGTCCATCCGATACACGTGCGATCCGACGGTTCCTGGTCATCGTCTACGACTGGTGCGATCCCGTGACCGTCCACACTCTAACCCTAAGAACTCACTCGATTCTCAATGGATTTTCGTGTTCTTATGCTCTATGGATTCGTCTTGAAGAGACGAACACATCCATACGGTAAACATGCATTTAAATCGACTCAAATTAAAATGAGAATCTCTCGGAAGCTCGGGAAGAAGAGGGAGTCCATACCTTTGCTCGCAGAAGTGAAGCTTCGATCCGAGAGTTGTGTCACCTTCGATCGGGTCCAAGTAAGCTCCGCATGAAGTCCCTTGGCTCCAGTGAATTGTCTAGCTATGAAAGTGACCACAACCGATCACAAAGCTTGGAGGACTGGAGCAACCGGGTGGCTCCGAAGATGGGGCTTTCGGTGGGAAACTTCTTCCCTTGGTCCAGTGAAGGTGTAGGACCAATCAATTTGGGAATTGGCTCACCTGCGAGGAGATGTCCCGGTTTTTGGGTGAAATTTCAGCTGAGAAATCGGATTCCGTCAGTGGGGATTAGGGCAAATCGACACTCTGGGATCAATCGCTCTAAGTGTGGAGTAGGGTTCGGAACAATTTTGCGCGAGTTTCGGCAAGGTTTATGCAACTCTCCTCCATGGCCGCGAGGGGGTCGGGTTTAAATAGAGGTGGTCGGAGAGCCTCACAGGGATGGCCAAGGGTCGGGATCACCTGCCTGCGGCATGGGAAGAACAGCTATGGTGGCCATCGGGCATGGGGCGCCTCGACGAGGTGGAATTCCAAGGTTCGGCTCCTCCCCATGTCTCGGCCATGGCGTTTTCAGCGGCCGGTGTGGCCGGCCGACAGGCAAGGGTCACCCTCAAGGCCGTGGAGGTCGTGGATGGGACTTGGTGCAAACAATCGGCAATTGCCATGTGTAAAGGCTTTGATCCAAAGTAGAATGGGGCATGGCTAGTTTTGGGTCTAAATGGGTCAATTCACCCATTTGGGCTTGGTGCACCCTTCAAGGTGGCTTTGGGTGCCGTGGGGGATCAAAGGGATCACTCGGTTTGGCATGGAGAGGTCTCCATCCAAATATATTCGATTAAATCTAAGTTTAGGTGAATCATGATTAAGGCTAATGAGCTTTAGGGATTAAGGAAAGCCCCCCTCTTCTTACCCAATATGGCATGGTGGAGTGTCCAAGGCCCTCATGGCTCACATGTGGCTCATGCATGGCTTCATGGCTCACCTTTGACTTGGGGAAAGTCGAGTCAATTTCATGGAAATGGATTTAAGAAAAATTTTGGTATTTTAGGGGTGATTTGGCATGAGGCTTAATTTGGAATTATTTGATGATGTGATTAGAACTTAGGGAATGGCTTTGATTAAGTGGATGGCAAATGGAAATGTCATGTGGGCTTTAGGGTAGATTTTGGGCTCATTGAAATGGTTTTAGATGGGCTTTTAAAATGGTTTAGGAGAGTGGGCTTTTGAATTTTAAAATGGATTTTGGGATGAAATTTTGGTAAAGGCTTGGGCCAAATAATTGTTGAGTTTGGTTTAGGGATGTGTCATGAGTGGTTTGAAACAAATTTGAGGTGATTTGGGTCTGAATTGGGTCGGATATGCCTTTTTGTAAAGAGGCTAAGGTGGGCCAAAATGGGCTACCATGGGCCAAAGTTGGGCTAGAGTTGAAATTGATGTAAAATTAATGTTGGGAAATGTTTATGGGAGTGTTTCAAAGAGGTTTTGGCTTTGGTTAGGTTTTGATTTTGGGATTTCGGCTCATTTGGGTCAAGTTTGGGTTTAGGTCAAAATTGGGCCTTTTAGCTTGGGTTGAATTTGAGTGGGGTTTGGGTCTAAATTTTGGGCAAATCATGTTAGTGTTTTGCTTATGGGAATGTTAAGGAAGATTTAGAAAAGATTTGGGGTTAATTGGAGTTGAATTGGGTGAGTTTGGGCTAAGTTCGGGTCATGGGTCCAAATCGGGCTTTAAGGCCAAAAGTGAAATCGGATCCCAATGTCAATCAAATTGAGCTTGGATTTGGTCTAGATTGGTTTTGGGGATGTTTAATTGAAGTTTAGAATTGAATTGGACCAGAATTTAGGTCAATTGGGTAGGTTAGGTTCGACATCGGGTTTACTTTGGGTTAAAATGGGTCAAATTGGAAATTTTGATAAAAGTGGGGTAAATTGACAAAATTGGCCCATGGTGTAGTTGAACAAAATGAAATTGGGAATATTTGAGATTTTCTGGAATTTTATGGGAATTTTCTGAATTTTTGGATTTTTTGGCTAAGAGGGGTATTTTGGGTATTTGGAGGGTATTGGGAGGTATTTTTGGAATTTTTGGTATTTTTGGTTATGGATGATCAATTTGAGTGATGTGGAAATGTTTGGGATTGGTTTTGAGGAATTTTGGGTGATTTGGAGATTTTTGGAAAATTTGGGTAATTTCGAGGGTTTTGGGTAGGTTAGGCGTGTGTAGGTCCCGGAGTCAAAAATTGAAATTTTGGAAAATTGAAGATCGGGTGAATATAAGTGGAATAAAATCATTTTGGTTGAGCCATGAAGCCACATCAAACCCATATGAGCCATGAAGGGACTCATTTGAGGCATTCACTATGTTGTTCCTAACCCTCTTGCCTGAGGGCTTAGGGGTTAAGGACCATCCATGCGAATCACCCGCATGAGTCGGGAGGTCAAATCGGGTATGGGTGTGTTTTAGGAGGTGTGTGAAAGTGTAGTGTATAGGTGTAGTGTGTGTGTAAGTCAACCCTTCACTGCACCGAGCCACCTGGGCGCTCCTAAGGCCAAAGAGTCCTATAGGAACTCATCCTTTAAACTTCCACATTTAATCTCAACCCTCTAGGTGATTAGGGGTCTACAATCAAGTTTGTGGAGTTTGCAGGGAGTTAAGAAGTTGAATTGAATTTCTAAGTGGTGGGTCCCAATTCTAATCCTCTAGGATAGTCAAAGGAAAAGCCTAAGGCTAGATCCTAAGTACTAAAGAGAAGAAGAGAAGACCTCATCAAAAATGAGGTCAACATTATGCACCTCCGAAGAAAACAATCTTCTCCAGAGATACCATAACAAATGAAGCAAAGGAAATTTGGGACAACGAAGAACCTGAAATTCTAGTCCAATAGTCACTCACCACTCCCTTACGGCGAGATGGTGAAGGTTTCTCCACAACTCGCATCCGAGGTCGAGGCCGGGGACGAGGTCGTGGCGAGACGTTAGGACGATTGGACGAGAGAAACCAGCCATCAATGTTGATCGGGAAGATAGTTCCGAAGAAGAAAAAGAAATCAAACAAGAAGCGGCGACAATAAGTCTGAAGAAGCCGCAATTCGAATCCCTCTCGAAGATGAAAGAAACGAAGAATATAAATCGATGTACGAGAAGATTAACCACTATGTACATACTATGACCCCGACCCCGATCCATTCTAATAAGATCGAGGGTATGGAGGTCAAAGAGGTACGTAGCGGTGGTGCAAAGCCCATCAAATTCTACCGTGGTGCTCCTTCCTCCAAAACAGAAAATAATGTACATTTTGAAGATGCTACTTCATCAGAATTAATGGAATTGCCTTTTGAGTGGTACTCTCCCTGTGTTGAAAATTTAATTCAGCATGGTTTCTTACCTCGAAAATGGACAAAGGGTCAATCACAACATTTTGAAAAATTATGGAATAACTCCGGTCGTCCACCCAATTCAAAGCATGGTCTCGGATTCGACACAGTAGGATCGATCGACGATACCGAATTTTGCTTGGTTGTCACCTGCGAGTCTAATGAAAACCGCATGAAAACTACGAAGAACTCGAAGATTTACAAATCGGAGACGCTCCACCGAATTTGAAGAAGAGATCAAATCTACAATAGATGAGTTAACGGAAGTTAACTTAGGTACTAGCGAAGATCCTAGACCTACCTTTGTTAGCTCCTTACTCAATAAAGAAGACTCCGAAGAAATAATCAAGTTATTAATGGAATTTAAAGACTGTTTTGCTTGGAGTTACGATGAGATGCCGTGTTTAGCTCCGCAGGTCGCAGATCCATAAGCTAGGGGTGGATACCGCTTCGTTCCAGCCGACAAGGTCCCGAAGAATGCGTCTAGAAATCGAACAACAAGTCATACCGAAGTTAAAAAGCTAATAGACACTAAATTTGTCCGCGAAGAACAATATCCAACGTGGTTAGCCAATGTGGTACCAGTCAGAAAGAAGAATGGTCGCATCGAATTTGTGTGGATTTCGCAGATTTAAACAAGGCATGTCCGAAAGATGAATTTCCTCTACCGATCCCGCAATTAATGATCGACATCGCTTCAACACATGAAATATTTTCATTCATGGATGGATCTTCAGGATACAACCAGATAAAAATGGCTCCGAAGATGAAAAACTTACGAAGCATTCGTAACGCCGATCGGAGTATATTGCTACACAGTTGATGCCATTCGGATCGAAGAACGCAGAGCAACCTACCGTAGAGCGATGACAAGAATTTTGATGATCTCATCCACAATCAAGTCGAATGCTACGTGGATGATGTGGTCATCAAAAGCAAAGTAAAGGAAAACCACCCGTATGATTTGAGAATTGTTTTCGAACGATTAAGACAATTTAACCTTAAGATGAATCCCTTACAATGCGCCTTCGGCGTCACCTCCGGAAATTCTTAGGATTCGTTGTCCGACATCGTGGAATTGAAATCGACCCGAAAAGATTAAAGCTATCTTAGAAATGCCGCCTCCCAAAACCTTAAAACAACTACGATCTTTTCAAGAGAAGTTGGCATATCTTCGACGCTTTATCTCGAACTTGTCAGGTAGGTGTCAGCCTTTCTCAGCATTAGTTAAAAAGGACGTCAAATTTATTTGGGAAGAGAAATGCCAGAGGGCCTTCAAGGACATTAAACAATATTTAATGACACCTCCTGTCTTAGCAGCCCCGGCCTCGGGTAGACCGCCGATACTTTATACCGCGGCTTTAGACGACTCTCTCGGAGCCCCGTTAGCCTGTGTCAATGATGAGGGTAAAGAAAATGCTCTTTACTACCTAAGCCGTCGTTTACTTCCGACGGAAATAAGGTATCCCGCAATCGAAAAGCATTGTTTGGCCCCGATCTTCGCCGCTCAAAAGCTCGAGCATTACATGCTTTCTCATAAGGTCAACTCGATTTCGAAATTTAATCCATTGCAATACTTAATGACCCGTCCAACGCTTTCCGACAGACTTGCCGTATGGTCAATGATATTATTGCAATTCGATATAACTTTCGTGCCTCTTCGTGCCGTAAAAGGACAAGTCCTAGCAGACTTCCTCGCAAAGACACCCTTTGCCGGCAGAATCTCCTCTCAATGACGACTTGCCAGATGAACAAATAATGAACCTAGAAGACCCTGATGATCGACGTTGGGAATTATATTTCGACGGAGCATCTTCAGCACACAAAGATGAAGAATCGCAAGTGATAGTGCCCGGTAAGGCAGGGATCGGACTAATATTTATAACACCGGAGCGGGGGATGTTAAGATATTCCTACCACTTAAAAGAGCCGTGTACAAATAACGAAGCAGAATACGAAGCCCTCATAACGGGACTGGAATTAACTATTCAAATGGGTACAACAGACATCAACATCTACGGGGATTCGCAGTTGATCATTCAACAGATCACCGGACAATACAAAATTTTAAAACCAAGACTCGAGCAATACTTCCAGTATGCCATACAGCTGTTGGAACAGATTCCGAATGTGACAATCTACAAAATTCCGTAAAATAAAATGCTTTAGCGGATGCGCTAGCCCGTCTCGCAAAAGAATTTGCCTCGTTTGCAAGATGAATCGATGGAAGTGTCGGCTCACGGACGTCGGTCCTATCACAACTCGACATAGTACACAATACACAAATCGAAAAGGAAAAAGGATCAATCGTCAAAGCAGTGATGTAAAACACGTAAGATTGGCGACGAACCATTAATAGATTACTCCGCAAGCGTAGAAAACTACCGGACGATAGGTCGTTAGCCCACCGTATCAAGAAAAGAACTCCGTCCTACGCATTAATAAACAACACATTATACTGAAGGTCTTTTGATCAAATGTGGCTAAGGTGCCTAAGCGGGTCCGAGGCCCGTGAAATTGTTAAAGAGGTGCATTCAGGACTCCGTGGCGCTCACCGACCGGGTCCGAAGATGAAAATGAAAATTAAAAGACTAGGGTACTACTGGCCCTCGATGATGACCGACTGCATGAAAATCGCCAAGAGCTGTCACCAATGCCAGGTGCACGGAGTGGTTCTACACCAACCTCCAAATGTGCTAAATCCGACAATTGCGTCGTGGCCGTTTGAATGTTGGGGCACGGATATAGTAGGTCCAATAGAACCACCATCTTCAAAAGAACATCGCTTCATTCTTGCGGCTACAGATTACTTTTCCAAGTGGGCAGAGGCAGTTCCACTTAGAGAAGTAAAAGCACACCATGTGCTACAGTTTTTCAAGAACCAAGTTGTCTACCGTTTCAGAGTGCGGCGCATGATTATCTCAGATAATGGGTCAGCATTCAGAAGCACGCAAATCAATAATTTTGTTAGGAGACACGGAATCGACTGGCGGTATTCAACAATTTACTACCCAAGAGCGAACGGCCTGGCTGAGGCTTTTAATAAAACTCTCGTTCAAATTTTAAAGAAGACTTTAGACGACAATAAGATAAATTGGCATGAGAAGTTATTAGAAGCCTTATGGGCCTACCGGACAACCTTCAGAACTCCTACTCAAGCTACACCTTACGCTCTGGTGTATGGGTCCGAGGCAGTGTTACCCTTAGAGGTCCAGCTTCCTTCACTCGGAATTGCAACTGCAAACAAAATCACGACAGAAGAGAATGCCAAATTACGACTAGAAGAATTGGAAAGCCTGGAAGGGGAAAGACTTGCAGCGCAGCAGAATTTAGAACTATACCAGGCTAAGATGGTTCAAGCCCATGACAGACTGGTCCGCCCAAGAACCTTCAAAGTTGGTGACTTAGTTCTCGTTCTCAAAAGACCTATTCTTGCACACCGCAAGATAGAGGAAAATTTGAACCCACTGGGAGGGGCCATTCGTAGTCGAGGCAAC
>JAKZJZ010000901.1:0-33496 GCA_022702705.1 Papilionanthe hookeriana x Papilionanthe teres
ACCCATACCCAACTTGACCTCCCGACTCATGTAGGTGATTCACATGGATGGTCCTTAACCCCTAAGCCCTCGCGCAAGAGGTTAGTGAACAACATAACTGAATGCCTCAAATGAGTCCTTTCATGGCTCATATGGGCTTGAATGGCTTCATGGCTCAACCAAAATGATTTCACCCCACCCAAATTCACCCAATCTTCAATTTCCCAAATTTTCAATTTTTGACCCCCGGACCCTACACCTACTAAACCTACCCAAAACCCTCGAATTACCCAAATTTTTGCAAAATCTCCAAATTACCTAAAATTTTCCAAAATCAATCCCAAACACCTCCACATCACTCAAATTGATCATCCATACCCAAAAATACCAAAAATTCCAAGAAAACTCCCCAATACCCTCCAAATACCCAAAATACCCTTCTTGGCCTAAAAATCCAAAAATTCAGAAAATTCCCAGAAAATTCCAGAAAATCCCAAATATTCCCAATTTCATTTTGTCCAACTACACCATGGGCCAATTTTGTCAATTTACCCTACTTTTGTCAAAACCCCCAAATCGACTCCATTTTAACCCAAAGTGGACCCAATGTCAAACCAAACATACCCAATTGACCCCAATTTTGGTCCAATTCAATTCTAAACTTCAATTCAACATTCCCAATACCAATTTAGACCAAATCCAAGTCCAATTTGATTGACATTTGGATCCAATTTCACTTTGGGCCTTAAAGCCCAAATTTTGACCCATGACCCAAACTTAGCCCAAACTAACCCAATTCAACTCCAATTAACCCCAAATCTTTTCTAAACCTTCCTTAACATCCTCATAAACAAAACACTAACATGATTTGCCCAAGATTTTGACCCAAACCCCACTCAAATTCAACCCAAAATCAAAAAGCCCAATTTCGACCTAAACCCAAATCTAACCCAAATAGGCCCAAACCCCAAAATTAAAACCCAACCAAAGCCAAAACCTTTTTGAAACACTCCCATAAACATTTCTTAATATTTATTTTACATCAATTTCAACCCTAGCCCAACATTGGCCCAAGTTAGCCCAATTCGACCTACATCGGCCCATTCACCAAAAGAATTCAAATCCAACCCAATTCAAGTCCAAACTACCCCAAATTTGCTTCAAGTCACTCATGACACATCCATGAGCTAAACCCAATAATTATTTGGCCCAACCTCTTTACAAAATTTCATCCCAAAATCCATTTTAAAATTCAAGAGCCCACTTTCCTAATCCATCTTAAAAGCCCATCTAAAACCCTTTCAAAAAAGCCCAAAATTCTTCCAAGGCCCATATGACATTTCCCCTCATCATACTTTCAATTAAAATCATCCCTAAGTCCTAAATTCATCATCAAATAATTCCAAATCAAGCCTCATGCCAAATCACCCCTAAATACCAAAATTTTCCTTAAATCCATTTCCATGAAATTGACTTTACTTTTCCCAAGCCAAATGGAGCCATGGAGCCATGCATAAGCCATATGCAAGCCATGAGAGCCTCTTTACATGTCACCATGCCATTTTGGGCAAAAGGAGGAGGCTCTTTCCTTAACTCCTAAAGGTGGTTAACCACTTACATGATTCCACTAAACCATGCTTAAGCCTAATCGTACTTGGATCGTGACTCGACCCCACTAATCAAGCCGATCCAAATCACTTTCTCCTCAACCTTAAACCAGGCCTCGGGTGGTGCACCTAGCCCAAATGGGTGGGTCGACCCATTTAGGTCCAAATCTAGCCATGCCCCATTCCACTTCGGATCAAAGCCTTTACACATGTCCATGGCCAATTGATCGCACAAACCTCCAGCCCCGACCCACCCGACCTCGAGGGTGACCCATGCTCGGCCGGCCGCCACTGTGCCGCGAAAACACCATGGCCGAGAGCTCACATGCGAGCCAACATTGAAATTCTCACTCGCCGAGCCGCCCCATCCCTAGTGGTCACCATGGCCGATCTTCTCCTCACCGCAGCAAGCTCGATCCCAAGCCCTAACTCTCCCCGGAGGCCCCCCACCAACTCTATTTAAACTCCACCCCTCTCGGCCATGAGGGGAGCCAAGCACAAACCTTGCCGAAACTCGCCAAAATTGTTCCAAACCCTTCACCATCCTTAGAGCAGCTTGATTCCCATGTCAATTTGCCCTAATCCCCACCAACCGAGCCCAATTTCTCAACCGAAATTCCACCCAAAACCAGGACACTTTGCCACAATGAGCCAATCCTCAAATCGACTGGTCCTACACCTTCACCGGACCAAGAGGAGAAGTTTCCCACCGAAAGCCCCATCTCCGAGCCACCCAGCTTGCTCCAGCCTCCAAGCTTTGTGATCGGCCGTGGTCACTTTCATAGCTAGGCAATTCACCGCACCAGAGACTTCATCCTGGAGCTTGCCGGGACCCAATCGAAGGTGCAACAACTCTCGCATCGAAGCCACACTTCTCCGAGCTAAGGTATGAGCTAACTATTCATCCCGAGCTTCCGGAGATTCTCCATTTCAAATGCCTTAGTTTCAATGCATGTTAGCCGTATAGATGTGTTCGTCTCTTCAAGACGAATCCATAGTAGCATAAGAACATGAAAATCCATCGAGAATCGAGCGAGATCTTGTGGATTTAGTGTGGACGGCTCTCAGCGAGAACACTGGGACGATGAACGGATGCCGTCCATTCGATACACGCGCGCACGGACGGCCAGGATTGCGTCGGACCGAGAGACGGTACGAGAACCGCGGGGCCCGGCCGCCGACTCAGGTGGCGGCGTCGAACGGGAGCGCGACGCGTGTGCGTTCGGAGTCGCCGAGGTCGACGCGGCGCCGCGTGGATAAATAGAAAATTAGTGGTATTTTTCTATTTATTTAATTCCCTAAACTTCAAAAATTCATATCTCCGTGTAGAAAAATCACAAAAATAAAATAAAAATACCCTCTTGCTCAGCTGAATAGTAGGAGAATAATGTGAAAAGAAATCATTTAATTTAATTAAGTATTTTATTTTTTATGATTTATTTACTCTCTGCATACATTTAATTCTCCATGCATGTATACAATTCACCATGGCATGAGACCATAGGGTTTCAAGCCTCTGAACTCGGGAACATTCCCTGAATTTTCCAAGGTCGAGGCCATCTCTGTGAAAAGTTATTTATTTTTCAAATGCATGTTGCTGTTTTGAGTATTTTAATTCCAAAAATTAGCATGTTGTGAAATAAATTCTAGAAATATTTGGTGATGTTCCTTATGACCGTAGGACTCTAGGAAAAATAGGACTCGAGTTAATTCACTCGATTAACCCTAATCGGCTTAAACACCCAAAATAGGTCTTTAATTAATTAGAGTTAACCAGGTATCAAATTGACTTGAAATCAATTCTCCACTGACCTTTAGGATCAGAGGAATCCACCATAAAAATTTGAGGTCAATTGGACTTGGTTAGCCCCACTAATTGGGTCGATTAAGCCACTTAGCCATTTTAAACTTTAAAAATTCATAACTTTTAAAATACTTTTTAAAAATTCACCAAATTGGTTTTGGAGCCTCTCTGATATCAGGGGAACCTAAGAAAATTAAAATTTTAATTTTCTAAAAAAGTTGATTTTTAATAATATTTTAATATTTTTAATAATTAAAAAATAATAAAAATCACAAAAATAATAAAATTCACCAAAATGTCACATTTTGAATTTTAATCACTTAGGAACAAATCCCACATTTTTCCTAAGTCTATTTAGTGAGATATTAAATTTTAAAGCCCTAGGGTAATTTTAAAATTAAAAAAATGTATTTTCTAGCATTTTCACTAAAATAATGATTATAAATCATAGAAAAATCAAAAAATTGCAAAATTTGATTCTCTGGTTTCCTTGATATCAGAGAGATTTTTGAAAAATATAAAATCCATTTTTCAACATTTATCTTATTTTTAAATTAATTAACACTCCAAAACTCAAAATAATTATAATAAAAATAATATAATTCAAAAAATCACCAAAATTGGTCCAAATGCTTCTCTGGTCATTAGGAATGTCCCCTAATTTTCTTAAGGACAGAAACTTTTCCCTTGGTCATGTTATCAAATTTTCCTTGAAAATCTCTATTTTCCACCAAAAATAATTATATAAATAAATTAAATACAGAAAAATCACATTTTCTCCTCTCATGTCTTTATTGACATATGAGTAAAGTCACATAAAAATTTCAAGTTCATTTGAGTTCAATTTAGTGAGTTATGAAATTATTAAGCTTAAAGGGTAAAATGGTAATTAAAATCTTTAATCCTTAATTAAAACTTTAGGTTTAATAAAAAATCAACAAGTAAAATATTTGATCCTAATCTGATTTGGATGATTGAAATTTAAATAATTAAAGGGTAGAAACCCATTAAACAATTTCAAAATGATTAAACTTTAATTAAATAATGGATTAAATTCGTAAGAATAATAAAATCGAATCATTAAAATAAGGGATATTTATTAGGAAGAGATTTATTCTTTAATTTAAAAATCCCTAAATTAATTATATCAACTAATACTCAATTTTTAATTAAAATGATAACTCAAATTTAAAATATTAAAAGACTTAATTTCAATTAAAATTAAAAATAAAGTAAATTAAAGATAAATTAAATTAAGATTAAATTTAAAATTAAATTAAATTAAATTAAACAATTAAATTAAATTAAATTAAAAAATTAAATTAAATTAAATTAAATAATTAAATTAAATTAAATTAAACAATTAAATTAAATTAATTAAAATTAAATTAAATTAAATCAAACAATTAAATTAAATTAAATTAAAATTAAATTAAATTAAATTAAACAATTAAATTAAATTAAATTAAATAATTAAAATTAAATTAAATTAAATTAAATAATTAAATTAAAGTTAAATCAAATCAAATTAATTAAACATCAAATCAAATTAAATTAAATTAAACTAAATATAAAGCAACTCAACACTATTCCAAATTTAAACCCTTTAACTTAAATCAAATCATTTCAATACTAATTTACCTCGAAAGCTTTGATTATTGTAACTCCTAAATGAAACATTAAATGGAGTGTTACTTTACTCATAGGATATTCAAATGTCCTAGTTCACCGAAAGCAAGTTAACAAGACTTCAAAACCTCTGATGATCGATTCATTTATATAATTAAATTCATTCGACTTAAAATAATCTCATAAATATCGAAAAGATGTTTAAGATCCTTCTTAAGCACTTCCTCAATATGATAGGATATTTATAAGAACAATTGAATTTGATTATTCTTCGATGAAGAAAATCGTCCTTAAACCAAAACCCAAAGAACCTAGACGTCATAGAGACTGACTAACTATGTGATTAGAATTCGGTAGAAAACCATAACCTTTCCCCTAGCCTTTACCTAGGAACTTGCTTAAATATTCTAATCGTGTTTTAAGTGCAGCTTGGGATGACGGGAAGACCCTCCAGTACGCTTTTATTTTATTGCAATTTACTTTCTCGCAATTTACTTTATCGCAAATGCATTTTACTTTTCGCATGATAAAACAACTCGTTGCATGAAAACCCACACCTTTAGGATAGTTCCTAAAACTAAAACCAAAACTAAGTTAAAAGTCATCGCAAGATAAAATTCACCGCCACAACATTTCAAAAGATAAAACAACTCAAAATTTAATCACAAACAGTAACACAAAACTACAATCGTAACTAAATTAAAACGTCCCGTCGGATGATCGGAATACCTCTGATGATGTAACCTACGTGTTGCTAACGGATTTCCCACTGGCCTAAATGAAAGTGTGGAACTCATTCAACTGAGTTTAGCAAATTCATCCGGACTAAGTGAATCCGATAAAAATAACGATGCCGAAGGATGGAACCGCTGGATCTTAACCTGTGTCGTTATAATCAACTTTAAGATTTGTTTTAATTAAAACACAAAAAACACTTGAAATTAAGATTTTCTCTAAACCAAAACACTTCTCTCATCCCCCGATTTATGATTTCTAAAACTAAACCTCCGCAACAACAAGGAGCTCTGGAGCATGGTGGGCAAGACGGCCATCGTCATCAAGCAAAACCCGAGTCTACTTCAACGAAACTTTCCTAGAATTAAAACAACAAAGCCATAGGATTTCGAGGTAGCTCGCCTAGTGCAACATAAATCCTCAACTCTTCGTTGTGCATTTCGTATCGCAAATTAAGCCCTAACCTGGCCTTAGGATTCCGAGGTAGTCGTCCGATACGACATAAACCCTCACATTTTCTAGTGCTATTTGTTTGATTTTATCATACAAATATAAGCCCTAATTAATTAAAATCGCAAGATCGAAATACTAAATAAACATTAGTGACTTTCCTAAATTCAAGCCAAACGATAGGATAGTCGGAAATTATCGAAGTTCACTTCGAATCAGTTGATTTCTCCTACCTTTTCTTCCTTTGGATTCACAAAACAAAAATGTTCCAAAATTTGATCCATTCCCTATCGAAATTCCAAAATTCAATCTTCAAAACCTTAAACTTTCAAATTTTCGAGAGCAGAATCATCGATTATTATCGAGAGTTTTCTTAGGTGATTCCCGTCACTTAAGATGTAATTAACTATAGTGGCTTGCCCTTATAGGGAATTTTAAAGAACCTGTGTAATATAAACCCCGTTTAATGTTTTCATATTAAGCTGGGGAAACTTCGTTTGCTTATAAAATCGGTTCACGTACCAAACTGGATGTCACTAATCTTCTAGTTTATTTAATCAAGCCCCACCATCAAGCGTGGTGTCTATCCTTAGTGGATAGTATACACAGCTATGGTGCGGTGCTCGTTTATATAAACTATTCGGGATGTGAGATCGGCTTGATTTCATATCTTAAAATCTTCAAATTTAAAAATTATTTTTAAAATCAAATACTACTTTTCAAATTATTTATTTAAATTAAATTAAAATTCGCCGACAGATTTCTGTTAGGCGACCCCTCTTCAAAATAAAACACGACCTAAAAAATAATAATAAAAAAAATAAGCCGCACAGGATTTCTGGCGACTCCGCTGGGGACAATTCCTCTCTCCATTATAATCAAATAATTCTGCTTTCAAAAATCGGTAGTGTATCCATGTCCCTAATGGATCAAACTACCCTTCTTTCCGTTGGAATACTATGTTCATTTCTATCTCGAACAAGTATAGCCAACATTCTCTCTGGATTTAGGAGCCACCGTTTAGATACCCCTAAACAGAGAGGTTCCGAGATCCTTTTACCTCATTTCCGAGGCGGGGTGGACCCCCAATAGTGTTAGTTTAGGAGTGATCCTTCGAGTCTGGAAGTCTTGCTTAAGACTTTCTTTTCCTTTCCGAATCGGATTCCTTACCTTCTCTACACCTTCGAACGTTCCGTTCTAAATAAACAAACCCTCTAATAAGTGATTCTTTTAACGAATGATAAATACATGAACAAAGAATGAGTTCGGACTCTTTTCAATTCCTTTCTTTTCGTCCCGAAGAAAAGAAGCATAACTCGGGACCGACAAACCGTAATCTATCTTGCGTAAATGGAAGCCCCGAAACCGATTTTCTCCTTCACCAACGGATCGGACTTCGCCGTCTATAAGGATGAGCCGCCCGACAATGGGGTCATCCGATTCGGACAGTGGATTTGAAAACACGAACGTCAAGGTCACCGACGTCTCCCTCTTCGTACCGACAAACAAGGTATCCGAAGCCGAGGAGCCACCGCTCGAGTTCAACCTTAGGTCGACCCAAGAGTTTCCTCCCCGCAAAGGGTCCCGACTAGGAGGAGTACCGCCGTCCGGCAGAGGACCGTTCTCACTACCCCCACCGGTCTAGTTGTTTCGCACCTACCCCGACTTCGCCAAATCAAAGGGGAAAGAAATCCGTAACTATGGTAAACCCGTTACCGTGGAGGGTACGGATCTTCCCGTAAGACCTTCTCGTCTTCGAAATCGGGTCCAGCTCGAAGATTCCGTCGCCGACAAAGACCCAAAGAAGAAATAGAAATAGAAGGATCGCCGTGGAAGCCGTAGCCGCCGAGATTGCTTTCCCGAGGAAATCCGAATCGCGTAATATACACGCCGCGAATATACACCATCGCTCGACTACATACCACTTTTGGGAGGAAGCGAGTTCCATCCCCTCTCCGCCGCGAGGACGAGGAGAATGTTCGCAATATTGCCGCCACATTACCTCGACCCGCATACTACAACGATAGCCGCAAGAAAAGAACTAGAACTACGCCGTTCGCTTCGACCGCAAACTTTGGTAGAAAAGCCAAGCAAAGAAGGAAACCGCCCCGTGTCGGAAATTCTACGAAGGATGGGACGCGGTGCCGGCCAATCCCGCCTTGGGCCCCGAGTAGAGCCCGCCGTCATGATAGAAAAGCCAAGCAAGAGAATGAAGGCTAGCCCGCCCGTCGTAGTATCGAGATTACAAGACAGTGAGGATACCACCTTCCAAGCATTCGGCCGATGCGACCATCCGGTCATAGACCTTCCGCCGCTGAAGGATGGTGCGGCGTCCCACTACGGGGCAGCCGAGACCGAAACAAGCAGCCCCGAGAGAGAAAGTCTCGCCAGAGGCCGGAATCCGAAGAAAGTGCTACCGCGATGAAGGGGACTCGTGAAAAAGGACCCGCAACCATCGCATGACAACCACAAAGATACACGAAAGCTCCGCTAGAAGATGCCATGGAAAAGCTCGAGAACCGACATCCGACGGCTGGCAAAAGAAAGAGAAGAAAAGTTCGGAGATGAGATCGACTCATCGGAATTCATGGACAACGAATATGCGTAAATCAACATGGTCGAGACACGAGCTTCATCATCTTCTCAAGGTGCTCCCGCAGACTCGCAGAAAGAGAGGAGCCGGAACCGATGAAGAGACGCACTTCAGAAAAGGACGACACGATCGCTCAAATGGCGAAGAGGATGGAAGAGATGGCCGTAGCTCTAGCCACTCTCCAAAGTCAAGTACAACCACATGTAGAGACACCCCTGTAAGTCATTCACATCGTAGACGGAGGAAAGGAAATTACATCCGTCAATGGGGATGACCAACCGAAAAGGATACAACACAAAGTATGATCCCCGAAAAGGATATCAAGAACTTGCAGTAAAGCAACAGTGCGAGAAGCCCTAAGCACAATCGAAGAACGGACATCTATTCGGACGGGTAGACCTTACCCGAAGAATTCGACGCCGTCCAATACCCAAAGGGCTTCGTACCACCTCTCGTTTAAAACCTTCGACGGAACCGGAACCCCCGACGAAGATGTTGCACACTTTCGTGCCGCTGTGTCGCAATGCCGGCGGGAGCGATGCGCTACTCTTCCGATAAGCTTCGTTAGCAGCTCGTCGTGGATCGCCTTCGACCGGTATGCGAATTACCCAACGGATCCGTAAAGACATTCTCGCAGCTAGAGAGCCTCTTCATTAAGCGATTTGTCGGAGCTCGCACCACATCACTATAGGTGATTTAGTGGCAGAGAAACAAAGGCCGAATGAAACTCTAGTGGATTACATACTTCGATGGAGAAATTTAAGTATGAAGTGTGAACCACAACCGCAAGAACAACATGCGATCAAGATCTTGCTTAAAAGCATTCACGGCCCGATAAGCACTTCTCCTCAAGGGATTCACTATTAAGACTTTCGAGAAGTTGTTAAGCAAGGCCGGAAGCTTGCAAGAAGAGGCGAAGCAATTAAGTTTCGCCGACAAGACGGACAAGCGTAGCCGGTGAAGACTTTCGAAAAGAAATCTGGGTCGCTGCAGCAACTGACAAAGGCAAACAACCGATGCAAATACCACCGTAACGGCCGCAAGAACCACAACAAAATTACCAAGCAACCCCGGTCCAACTATCGCCGTCTCCGCAAGTATGAACAACCGTCTCGTCCGCAACGTACATCGAGGGAGCCTCGAGCGCAGAATATCCGTTCAAAAATGAAGCAAGCACTAAAGATGTTCCGTAGCCTTAATGAAAACTCCGCATTTCCAAATCGCCGAGCCCAAAAGACCAGAGGAAGTCAACAAGAAAGGCGATCCCAACTTTCGCCCCTACCATCTGGATGCTTGGGCACAAGATGAAGACCGCATTACCTTCAAAAGTTGGCTCAACGACAACCTTCTGAAAGGAAATATAACAATCCCGAAGGAGTACATGAAGGAACCCCGTAAAGGAGGTTCCGTCAATGTTATCTCAACCGATCCCGTCATTCCGATAGATCCCTATGCAACCGACGATGGATGGACTACCGCTCTCGACGAGATCTTCGAAGAAGATTTTAGACAACATCCGAACCGCTTCGGTGCGAGCTTCAATTCGTAGTTCGAGACCCGTTAAGCTTCGGTACTATCACTTGCGATAGAAGAACCACCTCGACAGAGACAATCGAAGAGAAGAAGAAAATCGACGAAGAAGAGGGGACCGAGATTCCTAAGGCTGCACTAGGGGTCGCTTATCCTAGGATAGTTAAGCTTCCGATCTCGGGGAGAAATCCCTCGAACCTCCGATTTTGTATGATTATCCGCTCACTTCTGTGGGATCATATAATGATAAGGGTGATGGCGTTGGCTACGTTTCGACCGTTTCTAACGATTACGTAACTAGCGACAATCCGGGCGTCGATTTCGATACCAACAACAATTCTCAAATCATACATGATCTCGACGATCAAAATGACGAAGAAGGCATCCATCAAGGAGGCTACGAGAGTTCAACAAGCAACGGATCTATCCGTGAGTTTCGAGGAGCTCCAGCTACGATAGAAGCTGTAGAGCCTTCGTATTTGGAAGATAATCCGAAGAGCCACTCATTCCGATTCAGAGGAAACACCAGCAAACTCAACACTAGATTCGAAGAAATTACGAAGTCAACCTAAGAAGTGGAAAAGTTCTACCTCCAAGAATGGGTCCAAAAGACAAAGGAAAGCAGTGTGGTTGTTCAAGAAGAACCAACCCTGCACAGAAGACATACCCATTCGAGAAGAAGCCGAGACACATGAGAATAAAGTGACTACAACGCGCTAGCCCATCTTAGGAAACTACTCGGCCAAACCGAGCATCTACGATGCTCTCATCTTATCAAAGGAGATGAGAGAAGCTTCCGATCAAGGCCTTACTTGATCCGAAATTCGCTTAGCTCAAATGGCCGGAGATTCCTTAGATGAGGTTTGCTCGTTAAAGGAACAACGAGGTGTTACCTTCACTGACAATGACCTACTACTCGGGATGCAGCATCACAACCGACCGTTGTACATTTCGGCTTACAATCGGGAAGTTTACGCTCTCCGCAGTATTGGTGGATCCAGGAGCATCAATCAATATAATGAGTCTTCGAACACTAGCATACTTGGAAATCGATGCTCGCGAGCTCGAGGCCGACAAAATGTTATTAAGAGGATTCAACCGTAAAGGAGAAAGAGCCCTCTGGTCAATAACGCCATCGATGAAGACCGGTGATTTAGCAAAGACAACCGCAAAATTTCATATAATCGATTCGAAACGTCGTTCAACGCTCTACTATGCCGACCATGGATACATGAAAACAGGATGGTACCATCATCTCTACATCGTTGCATCAAATATTACGATGGAGGGGAACAAAGCGCATCAAAGGAGACTTACAACCATTCTCCGTACATGAAATTGGAATCCATGAAGATGCAACTTATTATGCACCGCCAAAGAAAACAATCTTCTCAAGAGATACCATAACAAATGAAGCAAAGAAAGTTCAGACAACGAAGAACCTGAAGTTCTAGTCCAACAAATCACTCACCACTCCCTTCCGGCGAGATGGTGAAGGTTTCTCCACAACTCGCATCCGAGGTCGAGGCTCGGGACGAGGCCGTGGTAGAGACACTAGGACAATCGGACTTAAGAAACCAACCATCAATGTTGATCGGGAAGATAGCTCAAGAGGAAAAAGAAATCAAGCAAGAAGCAAGAACAATAAGTCGAAAGAAGCCGCAATACAAAATCTCCCTCGAAGATGAAAAGAACGAAGAATACAAATCGATGTACGAGAAGATTAACCACTACGTACATACTATGACCCTAACTCCGATCCATTCTAATAAGATCGAGGGTATGGAGGTCAAAGAGGTACGTAGTGACGTGCAAAGCCGATCAAATTCTACCGCGGTGCTTCTTCTTCCAAAACCGAGAATAATGTACAATTCGAAGATGTCACTTCATCGAATTAATGGAATTACCTTTTGAGTGGTACTCTCCCCGTGTTCAAAATTTAATTCAACGTGGTTTCTTACCTCGACAATGGACAAAAGGCCAATCACAACATTTTGAAAAGTTATGGAATAACTCCGCCGTCCTCCCAATTCAAAGTATGGACTCGGATTCGACACAAGTAGGGTCAGCCGACGATACCGAATTTTGCTTGGTTGTCACTTGCAAGTCCAATGAAAACCGCATGGAAACTACGTACGAACTCGAAGATTTACAAATTGGAGACGCTCCACCGAATTCGAAGAGGAAATTAAATCCATAACAGATGAGTTAACTGAAGTTAACTTAGGTACTAGCGAAGAGCCTAGCACCTACCTTTGTTAGCTCCTTACTCAATAAAGAAGACTCCAAAGAAATAATCAAATTATTAATGGAATTTAAGGACCGTTTTGCTTGGAGCTACGATGAAATGCCAGGATTAGTCCCGCAGGTCGTGCACTCATAAGCTAGGAGTGGATCCTACTGCTCTCTAGCCGTACAAGGTCCCGTAAGAATGCGTCTCGGAAATCGAACAACAAGTCATAGCCGAAGTTAAAAAGCTAATAGACGCTAAATTTGTCCGCGAAGAACAATACCCGACTCGGCTAGCCAACGTAGTGCCACCGTAAAGAAGAATGGTCGTATCGAATTTGTGCGACTTCGAGATTTAAACAAGGCATGTCCAAAAGATGAATTCCCTCTACCGATTCCGTAATCGATGATCGATATTGCTTCGACACATGAAATATTCTCATTCATGGATGGATCTTCGTGATACAACCTGCATAAAAATGGCTCCGTAAGATGAAAAGCTTACAAGCATTCGAACGCCGATCGGAGTATTTTGCTACACGAATGATGCCATTCGGATCGAAGAACGCAGGAGCAACCTACCAAAGAGCAATGACAAGAATTTTTGATGATCTCATCCACAATCAAGTCGAGTGCTACGTGGACGATGTCGTCATCAAAAGCAAAGTAAAGGAAAACCAACTCGTATGATTCGAGAATTGTTTTCGAACGATTAAGACAATTTAACCTTAAGATGAATCCCTTAAAATGCGCTCTTCGGCGTCACCTCCGGAAATTCTTAGGATTCGTTGTCCGACATCGTGGAATTGAAATCGACCCGGAGAAGATTAAAGCCATCTTAGAAATGCCGCCTCCCAAAACCTTAAAACAACTACGATCTTTTCAAGGGAAGTCGGCATATCTTCGACGCTTTATCTCAAACCCGTCAGTAGTGTCGACCTTCTCAGCACTAGTTAAAAAGGACGCCAAATTTATTCGGGAAGAGAAATGCCGTAAGGCCTTCGAAGACATTAAACAATATTTAATGACACCTCCCGTCTTAGCAACTCTGGCCTCGTGTAGACCATCGATACTTTACACCGCGGCTTTAGACGACTCTCTCGAGCCCCGTTAGCCTGTGTCAATGATGAGGGTAAAGAAAATGCTCTTTACTACTTAAGCCGTCGTTTACTTCCGACGGAGGTAAGGTATCCCGCAATCGAAAAGCATTGTTCGGCCCTCGATCTTCGCCGCTCAAAAGCTCGTGCACTACATGCTTTCTCACAAGGTCAACTCGATTTCGAAGTTTAATCCATCGCAATACTCGATGACTCGTCCAACACTTTCCGCGACTTGCCGATGGTCAATGATATTATCGCAATTCGATATAACTTTCGTGCCTCCGCGTGCCGTAAAGGGACAAGTCTTAGCAGACTTCCTCGCAAAGACACCCTTTGCCGGCCGAATCTCCTCTCAATGACGATCCGCCGTATGAACAAATAATGAACCTAGAAGACCTCGATGATCGACGTTGGGAATTGTATTTCGACGGAGCATCTTCAAGCACACAAAGACGAAGAATCGCAAGTGATAGTGCTCTGTAAGGCAGTGAATCGGCTAATCTTTATAACACCTGGAGCGGGGATGTTAAGATACTCCTACCACTCGACGAACCGTGTACAAACAACGAAGCGAATACGAAGCCCTCATAACTGGATTGGAATTAACCATTCAAATTGGGATAACAGTACATCAACATCTACTGGATTCACAAGCTAATCATTCAACAGTATCACGGACAATACAGAATTTTTAAACCAAGACTCGAACAAGTACTTCCAAGATGCCATACAACTCATTGAACAGATTCCAAATGTAACGATCTACAAAATTCCTAGAAAAGAGAATGCTTTAGCAGATGCTTTAGCCTGCTCTCGCAAAAGAATTTGCTCGTTTGCAAGATGAATCAGTGGAAGTGTCAGCCACTGACGTCAGTCCTATCACAACTTGACATGTACATGATACACAAATCGAAAAAGAAAAAGAATCACCATGAAGAAGGATGTAAAAACACGTAAGATCAGGCGACAACTATCGATGCACTACTCGCAAACAAGAAAGCTACCGTGACGATAGGTCGCCGCCCATCGTATCAAGAAAAGAACTCCGTCTTACGCATTAATAAACAACACATTATACGTAAGGTCTTTTCGATCAAATGCGGCTAAGGTGCCTAAGCGGGTCCGAGGCCCGCGAAATTGTTAAAGAGGTGCATTCAGACTCCGTGGCGCTCACCGTACGGTCCAAAGATGAAGATGAAAATTAAAAGACTAGTGGTACTACCGGCCCTCGATGATGACCGACCGCATGAAAATCGCCAAGAGCCGTCACCAATGCCAAGTGCACGGAGTGGTTCTACATCAACCTCCAAATGTGCTACACCCGACAATCGCGTCGCGGCCATTCGAATGTCGAGGCACGTATATAGTGGGTCCGATGAACCACCATCTTCAAAAGGACATCGTTTCATTCTTGCAGCATGCATTACTTTTCCAAGTGGCGTGAGGCCCACTTAGAGAAGTGAAAGCACACCACGTGCTGCAGCTTTTCAAGAACCAAGTTGTCTACCGTTTCGGAGTGCCGCGCAGATCATCTCGTATAATCGGCCGCATTCGAAGCACACAAATCAACAATTTTGTCGGAGACACTGAATCGACCGGCGATACTCAACAATTTACTACCCAAGAGCAAACGGCCTCGCCGAGGCTTTTAATAAAACTCTCGTTCAAATCTTAAAGAAAACCCCGGACGATAATAAGAGAAATTGGCACGAGAAATTGTTAGAAGCCTTATGGGCTCTACCGGACAACCTTCGAACCCCTACTCAAGCTACACCTTACGCTCCGGTGTATGGGTCCGAGGCAGATGTTACCTTTAGAGGTTCAGCCTTCCTTCACTCGAATTGCAACTGCAAATAAGATCACGACTGTAAGAAAACGCCGTACTACGACTCGAAGAATTAGAAAGCTTGGAAGGGAAAAGACTTGCAACAAGAATGTAATTTAGAACTATACCAAGCTAAGATGGTTCAAGCCCATGACAAACCGGTCCGCCCAAGAACCTTCAAAGTCGGTGATTTAGTTCTCGTTCTCAAGAGACCTATTCTCGCACACCGCAAGATAGGAGGAAAATTTGAACCCACTCGGGAAGGACCGTTTCGTGGTCGAAGCAAGATACTCGTGAGGTTCCTACCAGCCTAGTGAATCGCTAGTGAGAACGACATATGCTTCCAATCAACTGGACGATACTTCGAAAAATATTACGCTACCCGATGTTTCGAAGGAATGAATTCTTCATCCCTAAGAAACACGGTGAAGTAATTACTTATGATCGGGTCCGAACTCAATAATAAAATGTGCTAAGATAAATAAAATCATGATAATTAAGTTTTCCTTGTTTCCTTTTTCAAATCAAGATCTCTTTCCGCATCTTATCCTACTTCATTCCCGTTAAATTTCAAAATATAAGAATAATAAAAAATGTATCTTTAATAAACATTTTCTTAATGTTCTTGTTCTTAAGATGACCTCCGATCCTTTTCCTCGTCTTTTCACAGGAAATGTCGAACCGGCGGTTGGTCTTGAACTTTAAGAATGGCGTAAGCCTCGCACTCGATGAAAAGAGGGTGAAAGATGGAGCGATAATCGAGATCGACTCGCATTTCGCACCAGCAGCCTACAAGACGAGGAAAGTGACTGGGTCCCGCTAACCGAGAAGAACTACCCGGCAGTACAAGTGATGAAAGTGGGTGGCCCAAGCCACCAATCCAACAACAAGAAAAGAAAAGCAAACACCGAAGAAGACAAGAAAATGAAGTCCGTAGTCGCTACAATGGAGGGCAGAGCTTGCCGCCGCCGCGCCCGCGGAGATTCAAGAAGTTCGGAGAGCTACTCTCACTGCCACACAACGAAGAAATAAGAATCGCCGCATCCGTAAAATGTTAACAAAACTAGCCGCGACCAGGCCGCGACGAGACAACTCGCTAATGCCGCACTCACATTTCAAGGACACCGGCTCACCAGAACTCCGAAGAAAGGAGGCCAGCCTCCTAGAATAACAAAAGAACTGTGGAAATCTCCGAAGATCGAAGAAAGAAGGCTACCACGCCATCGGATAGAACCACCAGCAGTAGCATGACCTTGTTGCAGGAGCAACCCCGGGGATGTCCCGACATGCATCATCCCCGAGGAGCCGAGGTACGCGTGGGAACGTGAAGGGATTGAACCATATATCCCACAATATGTCACAAGGCCTCGCCATCCGCAGATCATTCCGAATACGAGCCGGAGAGGATGCGTAATGTTGAAAAGAAAACTTTCGAATACTTCGAGAGAATTAAAGGAAGAAGAATCAACATACTCGAAGGCCTCGAGCTACACACCGACGTATTCTCGCAGTATGAACAACAAGAAATCGTGGACCGTATCCGGATCCGAAAAGAATGGGCCGAGCAGCCGCCCGAGGGAAAACACATACTCGTAACCCCGAGATGGATGCCGTGGAAAGGAAGAATCACAATACAATGCGGATGCCGCTACAACTTCGTCGAAGACAGAAGGAAACCCACCGTGGATACTTCGTCATGGGCAAGTAGATCCGATGCCATTAGTTATCAAGAGAATGGTAAAAAGATCGATAACATGGAGGGTACCGCCGCAGATTGCATACCCAATAGCCGCATTATCAACATCTACAAACAGAGTGACCGCATACCCCCACATATCGATCACCACGACTTCGTTAGACCTTCGCACGGTTTCTTTCTCGAATGAGTGCAACATCATGTTCGGATCCGACCTCCGGATAGCAGGCCCGGTGAGTTCCGAGGGCCGAAGAAGATACCTTTACCGGTGGGTTCCGTCATGATACTACAAGGTAACGGAGCGTATATCGCAAAGCATCGCATACCATGAGTGCCAAGTGGAGCGAATCTCGCTACTTTCGTGAGGATGGACGACAAGCAAAATACCTTACCATTTCCAACCGCATCCAGCAGCTGGAGAACCTCCGCCTTACGAGCCGTGAGTTACATGGGAAATATCACACCTCCAACGTACATCCACATGGCATCCTCGCCAAGGATGGCTTGGAAGGTGATGTTATCGATCATGTACCTCACTATTCAGACATGGATTTTTGACGTATGATTCTTTTCGATGGATCAACAAAGATCATACACAAATTCGTTTTGAGTCTACATGGATTGTATGAAATATATTCCGCATCGAGTTGTACGACGTATTTTCAACATGATTGGAATGAAAGTGACCATGTCACGTTTTGGCCTTCACCTCTTTTCAGGCAAATTGATCGGGAAACGCCATTAAAGTTAAATGAACTTCGAACAAAGAAATCGTAAAAGAAATAAAACAAAAAAAAAGAATAAAAGAAAACTTTCTAAAAAAATCGAAAAATGACAAACACCAAGTTCACATGAACATTAAATAAACAACAAAATAAAATTTGAACCATTAAAAGATAAACGAAATCAACACAAATCTCAAATTCAATCTTTCCAAATTCCGAATCAAATTTCAATCTTTTCAAACTTCAAAATCAAATTCTATCCTTCCAAACTTCCAAATCAAACCTCAATCAAAATCTAAATCCAATCTCGATCAAGTTTCAAACTTGATCTTTCAAATTTCAAATCAAATCTTAAATCAAATTTCAATCGAGTTCAAACTCATCCTTCCAAATTTCCAAATTTCCAAATTCAACCTTTCCAGGCTTCAAGTCTCAATCAAATTCAATTTCTTCCGATCTCGAATCAAATATCAATACATCAAATCAAACTTTTGGGTCGAGGATTTTACATCCAAGATCGCATCGTTTAGGATCCTTTTCCTATTGCACCGAAATACATCAAATTCAACCTTTTGGGCCGAGGATTTTACATCCAAGACCGCACCGCTTTAGGATTCTTTTCCTATCGCACCGAAATACATCAAAATCAAACCTTTTCGGGTCGAGGATTTTACATCCAAGACCGCATCGCTTTAGGATTCTTTTCCTATCGCACCGAAATACATCAAATTCAAACTCTTTTGGGTCGAGGATTTTACATCCAAGACCGCATCGCTTTAGGATTCTTTTCCTATCGTACCGAAGTACATCAAAATTCAAACCTTTCGGGTCGAGGATTTTACATCCAAGACCGCACCGCTTTAGGATTCTTTTCCTATCGCACCGAAATACATCAAAATCAAACTCTTTTGGGTCGAGGATTTTACATCCAAGACCGCACCGCTTTAGGATTCTTTTCCTATCGTACCGAAATACATCAAAATTCAAACACTTTCGGGTCGAGGATTTTACATCCAAGACTCGCACCGCTTTAGGATTCTTTTCCTATTGCACCGAAGTACATCAAATCAAACTTTTGGGTCAAGGATTTTACATCCAAGACCGCACCGCTTTAGGATTCTTTTCCTATCGCACCGAAATACATCAAATCCAAATTCAAAACTTTTGGGTCGAGGATTTTACATCCAAGACCGCACTCGCTTTAGGATTCTCTTCCTATCAGCACCGAAATACATCAAATTCAAACCTTTTGGGTCGAGGATTTTACATCCAAGACCGCACCGCTTTAGGATTCTCTTCCTATCGCACCGAAATACATCAAAATTCAAATCTTTTGGGTCGAGGATTTTACATCCAAGACCGCACCGCTTTAGGATTCTCTTCCTATCGCACCGAAATACATCAAAATTCAAAACTTTTGGGTCGAGGATTTTACATCCAAGACCGCATCGCTTTAGGATTCTTCCCCTATCGCACCGAAATACATCAAAATTCAAAACTTTTGGGTCGAGGATTTTACATCCAAGACCGCATCGCTTTAGGATTCTCTTCCTATCGCACCGAAATACATCAAAATTCAAAACTTTTGGGTCGAGGATTTTACATCCAAGACCGCACCGCTTTAGGATTCTTCTCCTATCGCACCGAAATACATCAAAATTCAAAACTTTTGGGTCGAGGATTTTACATCCAAGACCGCACCGCTTTAGGATTCTCTTCCTATTGCACCGAAATACATCAAAATTCAACCTTTGGGTCGAGGATTTTACATCCAAGACCGCATCGCTTTAGGATCTTTTCCCTATCGCAATGAAATACATCAAATCGAATTCAAATTCTCGAGGTTAAGGATTTTACATCCAACACCACTTTGCTTCCGAGATATCTTCTCATTGCAACGATTCAATCTAATCAATTCAATCTTCTTTCGAGGTCGGAGATGTTACATCTAAAACCTCAAAATCCTAATTTTCATTTCAAATCAAATCCCTCAAATTAATTTCGACAAAACTTCAATCTAAATCGAAACTCCAAACTAAAATTTAAACTCACACATCAAAACATAAATTGAAACAAAATAAAATCTAAATCGAAATTCCCTCGCATCATGTGATTTGGGATTTACCTCCTTTTCCTTTCCCAGCGAGAGTTCAAGAAATCTCCTGTTCCGTAGATATACTCGACACTCCCCAGCAGAAACTCTTCTACTTCGTCCCAAGTTCGTCACTGGACATCCGTGTTGGTTTTGTTGATCGCTTCGGTCAACACCAATACGCGCGGTGTGCTCCGTCACCACCACACCTATCGGGGGTCCATTTGTCGACCTCATTTTCGATGAGGTCTTCCTTCTTCTTTTAGTGCTTAGATCTAGCCTTAGGCTTTTCCTTCGACTATCTTAGAGGACTAGAATCGGGACCCGCCTTTTAGAAATTCAAACCACTTCTAAACTCCCCGCAAACTCCACAAACTCGACTATAGACCCCTAATCACCTAGAGGGTCGAAATCAAATGTGGAAGTTTAAAGGATGAGTTCCTATAGACTCTTCGGCCTTAGATCGCCCCCGGCGGCCCGGTCCGGTGAAGGGGCCGATATACACTACACTTACACACTACGTTTCCACACACTTCCTAAAACCACACCCATACCCAACTTCGACCTCCCGACTCATGTAGGTGATTCACATGGATGGTCCTTAACCCCTAAGCCCTCGCGCTAAGAGGGTTAGAACAACATACTGAATGCCTCAAATGAGTCCTTTCATGGCTCATATGGGCTTGAAATGGCTTCATGGCTCAACCAAAATGATTTCACCCCACCCAAATTCACCCAATCTTCAATTTCCCAAATTTTCAATTTTTGACCCCCGGACCCTACACCTACTAAACCTACCCAAAACCTCGAATTACCCAAATTTTCGCAAAATCTCCAAATTACCTAAAATTTTCCAAAATCAATCCCAAACACCTCCACATCACTCAAATTGATCATCCATACCCAAAAATACCAAAAATTCCAAGAAAACCCCCCAATACCCTCCAAATACCCAAAATACCCTTCTGGCCTAAAAATCCAAAAATTCAGAAAATTCCCAGAAAATTCCAGAAAATCCCAAATATTCCCAATTTCATTTTGTCCAACTACACCATGGGCCAATTTTGTCAATTTACCCTACTTTTGTCAAAACCCCCAAATCGACCCATTTTAACCCAAAGTGGACCCAATGTCAAACCAAACATACCCAATTGACCCCAATTTTGGTCCAATTCAATTCTAAACTTCAATTCAACATTCCCAATACCAATTTAGACCAAATCCAAGTCCAATTTGATCGACATTTGGATCCAATTTCACTTTGGGCCTTAAAGCCCAAATTTGGACCCATGACCCAAACTTAGCCCAAACTAACCCAATTCAACTCCAATTAACCCCAAATCTTTTCTAAACCTTCCTTAACATCCTCATAAACAAAACACTAACATGATTTGCCCAAGATTTTGACCCAAACCCCACTCAAATTCAACCCAAAATCAAAAAGCCCAATTTCGACCTAAACCCAAATCTAACCCAAATAGGCCCAAACCCCAAAATTAAAACCCAACCAAAGCCAAAACCTTTTTGAAACACTCCCATAAACATTTCTTAATATTTATTTTACATCAATTTCAACCCTAGCCCAACATTGGCCCAAGTTAGCCCAATTTGACCTACATTGGCCCATTCACCAAAAGAATTCAAATCCAACCCAATTCAAGTCCAAACTACCCCAAATTTGCTTCAAGTCACTCATGACACATCCATGAGCTAAACCCAATAATTATTTGGCCCAACCTCTTTACAAAATTTCATCCCAAAATCCATTTTAAAATTCAAGAGCCCACTTTCCTAATCCATCTTAAAAGCCCATCTAAAACCCTTTCAAAAAAGCCCAAAATTCTTCCAAGGCCCATATGACATTTCCCCTCATCATACTTTCAATTAAAATCATCCCTAAGTCCTAAATTCATCATCAAATAATTCCAAATCAAGCCTCATGCCAAATCACCCCTAAATACCAAAATTTTCCTTAAATCCATTTCCATGAAATCGACTTTACTTTTCCCAAGCCAAATGGAGCCATGGAGCCATGCATAAGCCATATGCAAGCCATGAGAGCCTCTTTACATGTCACCATGCCATTTTGGGCAAAAGGAGGAGGCTCTTTCCTTAACTCCTAAAGGTGGTTAACCACTTACATGATTCCACTAAACCATGCTTAAGCCTAATCGTACTTGGATCGTGACTTGACCCCACTAATCAAGCCGATCCAAATCACTTTCTCCTCAGCCTAAACCAGGCCTTGGTGGTGCACCTAGCCCAAATGGGTGGGTCGACCCATTTAGGTCCAAATCTAGCCATGCCCCATTCCACTTCGGATCAAAGCCTTTACACATGTCCATGGCCAATCGATCGCACAAACCTCCAGCCCCGACCCACCCGACCTCGAGGGTGACCCATGCTCGGCCGGCCGGCCACTGTGCCGCCGGAAAACACCATGGCCGAGAGCTCACATGTGAGCCAACATCGAAATTCTCACTCGCCGAGCCGCCCCATCCCTAGTGGTCACCATGGCCGATCTTCTCCTCACTGCAGCAGACCGATCCCAAGCCCTAACTCTCCCCGGAGGCCCCCAGCCAACTCTATTTAAACTCCACCCCTCTCGGCCATGAGGGGAGCCAAGCACAAACCTTGCCGAAACTCGCCAAAATTGTTCCAAACCCTTCACCATCCTTAGAGCAGCTGATTCCCAGTGTCAATTCGCCTCAATCCCCACCAACAGAGCCCAATTTCTCAACCGAAATTCCACCCAAAACCAGGACACTTTGCCACAGTGAGCCAATCCTCAAATCGACCGGTCCTACACCTTCACCGGACCAAGAGGAGAAGTTTCCCACCGAAAGCCCCATCTCCGAAGCCACCCAGCCTGCTCCAGCCTCCAAGCTTTGTGATCTAGCCGTGGTCACTTTCATAGCCAGCAATTCACCGCACTCGTGAGACTTCATCCGGAGCTCACTGGGACCCAATCGAAGGTGCAACAACTCTCGCATTGAAGCCACACTTCTCTCGAGCTAAGGTATGAGTTAACTATTCATCCCGAGCTTCCGGAGATTCTCCATTTCAAATGCCTTAGTTTCAATGCATGTTAGCCGTATAGATGTGTTCGTCTCTTCAAGACGAATCCATAGAGCATAAGAACATGAAAATCCATCGAGAATCGAGCGAGATCTTGTGGATTTAGTGTGGACGGCTCTCGGGCGAGAACACTGGGGACGATGAACGGATGCCGTCCATTCGATACACGCGCGCACGGACGGCCAGGATTGCGTCGGACCAGGAGACGCGTACGAGAACCGCGGGGCCCGGGCCGCCGACTCGGTGGCGGCGTCGAATGGGAGCGCGACGCGTGTGCGTTCGGAGTCGCCGAGGCCGACGCGGCGCCGCGTGGATAAATAGAAAATTAGGGTATTTTTCTATTTATTTAATTCCCTAAACTTCAAAAATTCATATCTCTCGTGTAGAAAAATCACAAAAATAAAATAAAAATACCTCTTCGCTCAGCTGAACAGAGGAGAATAATGTGGAAAAGAAATCATTTAATTTAATTAAGTATTTTATTTTTTATGATTTATTTACTCTCTGCATACATTTAATTCTCCATGCATGTATACAATTCACCATGGCATGAGACCATAGAGCTTTGAAGCCTTCCGAACTCGGGAACATTCCCCGAATTTTCCAAGGTCGAGGCCATCTCTCGTGAAAAGTTATTTATTTTTCAAATGCATGTCGTTGTTTTGAGTATTTTAATTCCAAAAATTAGCATGTTGTGAAATAAATTCTAGAAATATTTCGGTGATGTTCCTTACGACCAGTAGGACTCTAGGAAAAATAGGACTTGAGTTAATTCACTCGCATTAACCCTAATCGGCTTAAACACCCAAAATAGGTCTTTAATTAATTAGAGTTAACCAGGTATCAAATTGACTTGAAATCAATTCTCCACTGACCTTTAGGATCAGAGGAATCCACCATAAAAATTTGAGGTCAATTGGACTTGGTTAGCCCCACTAATTGGGTTGATTAAGCCACTTAGCCATTTTAAACTTTAAAAATTCATAACTTTTAAAATACTTTTTAAAAATTCACCAAATTGGTTTTGGAGCCTCTCTGATATCAGGGGAACCTAAGAAAATTAAAATTTTAATTTTCTAAAAAAGTTGATTTTTAATAATATTTTAATATTTTTAATAATTAAAAAATAATAAAAATCACAAAAATAATAAAATTCACCAAAATGTCACATTTTGAATTTTAATCACTTAGGAACAAATCCCACATTTTTCCTAAGTCTATTTAGTGAGATATTAAATTTTAAAGCCCTAGGGTAATTTTAAAATTAAAAAAATGTATTTTCTAGCATTTTCACTAAAATAATGATTATAAATCATAGAAAAATCAAAAAATTGCAAAATTTGATTCTCTGGTTTCCTTGATATCAGAGAGATTTTTGAAAAATATAAAATCCATTTTTCAACATTTATCTTATTTTTAAATTAATTAACACTCCAAAACTCAAAATAATTATAATAAAAATAATATAATTCAAAAAATCACCAAAATTGGTCCAAATGCTTCTCTGGTCATTAGGAATGTCCCCTAATTTTCTTAAGGACAGAAACTTTTCCCTTGGTCATGTTATCAAATTTTCCTTGAAAATCTCTATTTTCCACCAAAAATAATTATATAAATAAATTAAATACAGAAAAATCACATTTTCTCCTCTCATGTCTTTATTGACATATGAGTAAAGTCACATAAAAATTTCAAGTTCATTTGAGTTCAATTTAGTGAGTTATGAAATTATTAAGCTTAAAGGGTAAAATGGTAATTAAAATCTTTAATCCTTAATTAAAACTTTAGGTTTAATAAAAAATCAACAAGTAAAATATTTGATCCTAATCTGATTTGGATGATTGAAATTTAAATAATTAAAGGGTAGAAACCCATTAAACAATTTCAAAATGATTAAACTTTAATTAAATAATGGATTAAATTTGGAAGAATAATAAAATTGGAATCATTAAAATAAGGGATATTTATTAGGAAGAGATTTATTCTTTAATTTAAAAATCCCTAAATTAATTATATCAACTAATACTCAATGTTTAATTAAAATGATAACTCAAATTTAAAATATTAAAAGACTTAATTTCAATTAAAATTAAAAATAAAGTAAATTAAAGATAAATTAAATTAAGATTAAATTTAAAAATTAAATTAAATTAAATAATTAAATTAAATTAAATTAAAAAATTAAATTAAATTAAATTAAATAATTAAATTAAATTAAATTAAACAATTAAATTAAATTAATTAAAAATTAAATTAAATTAAATCAAACAATTAAATTAAATTAAATTAAAATTAAATTAAATTAAATTAAACAATTAAATTAAATTAAATTAAATAATTAAAATTAAATTAAATTAAATTAAATAATTAAATTAAAGTTAAATCAAATCAAATTAATTAAACATCAAATCAAATTAAATTAAATTAAACTAAATATAAAGCAACTTCAACACTATTCCAAATTTAAACCCTTTAACTTAAATCAAATCATTTCAATACTAATTTACCCTCGAAAGCTTTGATTATTGTAACTCCTAAATGAAACATTAAATGGAGTGTTACTTTACTCATAGGATATTCAAATGTCCTAGTTCACTCGAGCAAGTTAACAAGACTTCGAAAACCTCGGACGATCGATTCATTTATATAATTAAATTCATTCGGACTTAAAATAATCCTAGAAATATTGAAAAGATGTTTAAGATCCTTCTTAAGCACTTCCTCAATATGATAGGATATTTATAAGAACAATCGAATTTGATTATTCTTCGATGAAGAAAATCGTCCTTAAACCAAAACCCAAAGAACTCAGACGTCATAGTGAGATGACTAGCTATGTGATTAGAATTTGGTAGAAAACCATAACCTTTCCCCTAGCCTTTACCTAGGAACTTGCTTAAATATTCTAATCGTGTTTTAAGTGCAGCTTGGGATGACGCGGAAGACCCTCCAGTGTACGCTTTTATTTTATTGCAATTTACTTTCTTGCAATTTACTTTATCGCAAATGCATTTTACTTTTCTCGCATGATAAAACAACTCGTTGCATGAAAACCCACACCTTTAGGATGAGTCCCTAAAACTAAAACCAAAACTAAGTTAAAAGTCATTGCAAGATAAAATTCACCGCCACAACATTTCAAAAGATAAAACAACTCAAAATTTAATCACAAACATAACACAAAACTACAATCGTAACTAAATTAAAACGTCCTGTTGGATGATCGGGAATACCTCGGATGATGTAACCTACGTGTTGCTAACGGATTTCCCACTGGTCTAAATGAAAGTGTGGAACTCATTCAGCTGAGTTTAGCAAATTCATCTCGACTAAGTGAATCCGATAAAAATAACGATGCCGAAGGATGGAACCGCGGGATCTTAACCTGTGTCGTTATAATCAACTTTAAGATTTGTTTTAATTAAAACACAAAAAACACTCGGAAATTAAGATTTTCTCTAAACCAAAACACTTCTCTCATCCCCCGATTTATGATTTCTAAAACTAAACCTCTCGCAACAACAAGGAGCTTCGTGAGCATGGTAGGCAAGCACGGCCATCGTCATCAGCAGAAACCCGAGTCTACTTCAAAGAAACTTTCCTAGAATTAAAACAACAAAGCCATAGGATTTCGAGGTAGCTTCGCTTAGTGCAACATAAATCCTCAACTCTTCGTTAGGCATTCGCATCGCAAATTAAGCCCTAACCGGTCTTAGGATTCCGAGGTAGTCGTCCGATACGACATAAACCCTCACATTTTCTAGAGCTATTTGTTCGATTTTATCATACAAATATAAGCCCTAATTAATTAAAATTGGCAAGATTGAAATACTAAATAAACATTAGGACTTTCCTAAATTCAAGCCAAACGATAGATAGTCGGGAAATTATCGAAGTTCACTTCGAATCAGTTGATTTCTCCTACCTTTTCTTCCTTTGGATTCACAAAACAAAAATGTTCCAAAATTTGATCCATTCCCTATTGAAATTCCAAAATTCAATCTTCGAAAACCTTAAACTTTCAAATTCTCGAGAGCAGTAATCATTGATTATTATCGAGAGTTTTCTTAGGTGATTCCCGTCACTTAAGATGTAATTAACTATGGGGCTTGCCCTTATAGGGAATTTTAAAGAACCTGTGTAATATAAACCCCGTTTAATGTTTTCATATTAAGCAGGGAAACTTGTCGGCTTATAAAATTGGTTCACAGTACCAAACGGATGTCACTAATCTTCTAGTTTATTTAATCAAGCCCCACCATCAAGCAAGTGTGTCTATCCTTAGGGATAGATACACGCTTGTGGTGCGGTGCTCGTTTATATAAACTATTTGGGATGTGAGATCGGCTTGATTTCATATCTTAAAATCTTCAAATTTAAAAATTATTTTTAAAATCAAATACTACTTTTCAAATTATTTATTTAAATTAAATTAAAATTCGCCGACAGATTTCTGTTAGGCGACCCCTCTTCAAAATAAAACACGACCTAAAAAATAATAATAAAAAAAAATAAGCCGCACAGGCAATCAACACTTTTTATAGACTACCTCCTGACATGTTCTGTTTTTAATCTAACTATCATCCTACGGAAGGGGAATTAGATGAGATCATGGAATTTTTGACTGATGGAAGAGGATTATGGAAAATAACAAATGATAGAAGAGTGAACTTTCCTGCTTCCAAATTGAATGCCACTTCTAAGGCGTGGCATTATTTTATCTCATTTAAATTGTTACCTTCGAGTCATACTAGTGAAGTAACGAGAGAAAGAGTTGTGTTGAACCATTGCATTCAACAAGGGAACTCTATTGACATTGGAGGTATAATTTATGATTATGTTTTGAACTGTGCTAGAACAACCACTACTACAGTTATGGGATTTCCTTCCTTGATTCATTCATTATGTGAACGATCTAGAGTAAAGTTTGAAACCTGGGAAGAGGTACTTCAGCCATTAAGACCAATTACCAGTGTCAACGTTGGTGCTTACACTGTACATTCAGAGTTTAGTTGGAGAGGAGGATTTGGTAGGGCTTCTACTGCTTGTGCTTCTGCTGCATCTACTTCTTGTGCTACTACTTCACGTGCTTCATCATCTACTGATTCACAAACTAGTTTGTTAAGAAAAATTTTGAAAAAAAGTGAGTCTTACTCGAGATCATATGAAAGATATGGATGGTAAGATTGATAATGTGGAGATATATATTGTAAAATATGATGAGTATGAGGAGAGTTATCAGCATTATTTGGATAGACTGATTAGAGGTGATCAGAGTGCTGAGATGCCCCCTCATCCATTCTACATACCTTCTGTGCCATCTAGGGATTGGAACGAGCAGGATGATGATGATGATAAGGATGATGAGTAGATTTGTGTTATTTGTTTTCGTTGTGGTGTTGTTGTTGATGTACTGTTGTGTACTTTATTTAGTATTTTGTTTGATGATTGTGTTGTGATGTGAATTCTGATAGTATGCAGATTGTAGTTGTACTATTTATCTGTTATGCATATTCAAATGTATTGTTGTTGTTGTATTGATGATTTATATGTTGCTTTGAGTGTAGTGTGTGTGGCAGTAAATATTTTAATGTGTATGTTATGTCAGAGTTTTTAGTAGTGTGTACTTTAATTCAAAAAATTGTTAGGAGATTATAAACCACTATTGAGAACTTCTACTTAGGAAACTACATATTTAAAATTTTTTAAATTCCACTACCATTTGCTATCTGTATCAGTGTGTTATTTTAGTTGGTGTGTATTTGCTTTGAAAACCTCCACTACTGTAGAAGTCTTTTTGAAATTTTTACTTTTCTTGTTATAAAAAGAAAATTGCTTTGAAAAACTAAATTTGATTTCATTTTACTCCTGTTATTTAAATTTTTATACTTGCATATTAGGATATTAAAAATTTATGCAAGCATGTTATGTTAGTCTTTAATTCTCACCCATGTATCATTTCTTATGCTTAAATGTTTTATCTTAACTAAAATTTAAATTTTGGGGGGATTTTAAAAACAAAGATTTTCAAAAACCTAAAATTTTATTTGATTCTCAAGAATACTTAAAATAAATCTTATTTTTGATTGAGAACAATTATGTACCTGAAGTTATATTAGGGAAATAAGAATTTTGAATATAGAAATGAATAAAAGAATTTAGTTAAAATTTATAGTAATCATGAAAAACTTAATGTTAAAATTTTCTTAATGAAGAGGTGTTAAATAAAGTTAAACTATCTTTAGTAAGAAGTTTTGTAATTTTGGATAAATAGAAGATTTGACTTTTATTCTTCAAAGCTTAAATTCTTTTATTGAAGAGTAATTTTCAAATATTATTATTATGATTTTTAAGTGAACGATGTATATCTGACCTTTATTTTAAATGGAAGGGTAGAATTCAAAATCATTAAAGGCCTATCCAGATATAGTAATCCTTGCCTTATAAAAAAAAGTGAAAAATAGTATATGAAAAGGAGGAGAAGCTTGACGATTTAAGGGCCTAATCAAAAATTGGTTTCATACCTAAAGTTTAAGATATAAGTTCAGAGAAAATCTAAAGCTTAAGGTTATAATATAGTACGTAAAATTATGTTCAAATAAAGATTTTTAAGTGAGAAAAATAAGTGTTTGAGTCCTATATTTTAAAGAATCTACAAATATTTCTAAGTTAGATAGAAACTTATATTTGTCATTTTCCTTTACTTAAGAACTTTCTAAACTTTAAGTTAGTTTTAATTACTAAAATTTTTTCTAAATTGGACTATTTCATTTCTAGAACAAAATTTTGTTATCTTTCTAAGAAACTCATTACATAATTTGCATGCTAAAATGTTCTATAAGATTAGCTGTCACTTGAGGACAAGTAACATTTTAAGTTTGGGGAATTTTGATACACCTAAAATATATGGTATTTTTATGCATATTTTTATACCTATTTTTAAAGATATTGCACTTTAATGGAAGGTATTTTTTATTTTTCTTGCACGTATGATGAAAATGGATGGTCATGATGAAAGGAGCAAAATTGGATCAAATTTGGAGCAAAAAAATGAAAAATCAAAATTTTAAGACTTGGCAGCTTAGCTGCCGCTGGCCGGCGCTTAGCCTCCACAGTTAAAAATTGAGATTAAATTGAATTTGGCGTCATCTTCAAAGGGGATGGGATGCAACTCTTGGTGGTAACTTACATAACTTCCTTTGGGCGGCAAGATTGAATGAATGGGTGCATTCTTTGGTAGATACATTGAATCTGGACACATTTGAAGAGACACCAAGGCTCCTTTTGGTTTAATATTTAAAGAGAGTCTTAGGAAATATTAGGGGCTCTTCCTTTGCATTTTGAAGGGTTCTTTCTTTCTTTTGGGCTTTTCCTTTGTATTTTGAAGGGTTCTTTCTTTCTTTTGGGGCTCTTCCTTTGCCTTTTGAAGGGTTCTTTCTTTCTTTTGCTCTTCCACTTGCATTTTGAAGAGAATTTTTATAGTATTTTACTTTTATTTTGTGAGAGTTTTTATTAAGAGTATGAGTAGAGAGTAGAAAGGAGAAAAGGGTCGGATTGAAGTCTTCTTCTTCCCACTTCTTTTCTTTCTTTTAGTTTAGTTTCTATTAAAGTCTGAAGTTTATTCTGAGTCATTGGAGTTGGGAGATCCGCTCTGAGGAGTAGTTTAGTGAAGGGTTAAAGTTTCAGAGGAACTTTCTGAGTCTTGTAGAGAGAATTTTCAGATAAGTGTTTACTTTTGTTCTTACATTTAGTTTTTTAATTAATACTTATTTTTGTTTGTTGTTTTTCTTATGATTTTTAATTTCAAATCAATGTGTTTTTGTATTTTCTCAATGCATTCTGAGTAGTTTACTTTTTCTTTTTCTTTCTTAAATGGTGAAGTAATTAGTTTATAGAGAATTGTTGTGGAAAGTATAAGTGTTTAAAGTTGGAAGAAGTTGTGAAGATTGATTCTAAAAACTTTGTTTACTTCTTAATTTGGCATGTTTAGTTATAGAATTTCTTGAGATTATGTAAGATCCAATGTGGTATTGTCTCATAAAAGTTAGTAAGAATCACATGTTATATGGGTGAGAATTGTAGTCCATATAATTAAATGTAATATTAGAAGATATTTTTATGGAAGGGAGTAAAATTAGAAGATTTTAGAGTGACAAGGTAAAACCCCTTAATTTGGTTTGAAGTTTTGAGTTTTGTTATAAGAAGTTAGCCCCCAGTTGGTGGGAATCGAGAGAACTCTAGAGTGAGAGACTGGTATCTTCCTTGCCTAACCATGTTCAAAATTATGAAAATTTCAAATTAACCTATGTTCTTTATAGAACCAAGTAAGGGTAAAGAACACATTTGCTTCTATCTGTCACAACAAATTTAAATACCTCCACAATAATACTTTAATAATTATTACTACTTCATAAAAGGAAAGAAAAAGATATTCTAGTTAATAATGTTTTACATACAGTGTTATTAGTTATTATAATTTTAATTTCTTGCTGAACATTTTATTTAAGGAAATTTCAAAAGACATATCAACTTTCAAAACTTTTCAAAATCAAGACAAACTTTTCAAAAACCATTAAAAAAAAGTAAAAAGATAATTTTCTGATTCCTTTAAAGATTTTCATCTTTTCCCCGTGGGCTCGATATTTCGGGGCTTAATCAGAAAGTCATATATTACTTGTTAAACGATAAGTATACTTGCGTAGTATCCACATTATAAATCAAAATCATAAGCATATAAATATCGGTGTGGAGTCAATTTTTTGGTGTCGTTGCCAATTTTCATATCATATTTGTAAGTTTAAATATCAGGTGGATCAGTTATTATTTATTGATAGTGTCTGTATCTTGATTCAAACTACTCATCTACCCATTAGACTTTCCATTTCAAAATGTGTCCATCAAGTTTACATGATTTTTGGGTCCCATCAAGTATCCTTACTCTTTATGTTTCTGACTGCTCATTTAAACCTTGTTTAATGAGTAGAGCATTAGGGACTTGCTCTATCATCGATTCTCTTTGATGAAAGCTTTCTCAAATTAAATCTAGACTCAACTTTTATTAAAAGTTTTAAAGATTCTACACTTAATTCTCTATTGATATTTTTTATTATCACTTTACAGAAAAGATGTACTTTAAACTCACATTCTCTCTTAGAAATGGAAGTAATCAAGCTTTTAAATCATGCCATCTGAATGGACGGTCCTCGATTAAGTTCGGGATGGGCCTCGACAATTTTAACTTTTCTACAATTGACCCTCAAGTCACCGTTAACAAGGAACCTTCATAGCACTTTAACATTCCAAAGAAGATTTTCCACCATTGAAAAAGATTGTTGTTAAGATTGCCGCTATTGTGACTGCCACTATGATTCTTCATTGTTCTGGAAAAATAAAAATCAGAAAGACCACTAATTCGCTATGTGAATTGCTCAAAATACTAATAGTTTTAAAGACTGATCTATCTGATGGATTCATTGATGCACTAACTAACAACCAATAATAAAATCAGAATAGAAGGTTTCGTGAGAGGATTACACGAGTAATGAAAGAAATAAACACTTATGAATCTGATTTACCTAAAACCTCCCACCTTTTGAGTAAAAGTAGGTTTCATTCACTTTCTTCCACACAAGGGGAGGAAAACATCCAAAGAATAACTGAGCCACCTCCACCATATTTGAGTATGAAACCCCCAATAGAAGAAGGAAAAAATCCCATGTAGCTCTACTCTCGCAAGACACGGTAAGTATTTTATTCAGATAGAGAAAAGAAAGATTCTAAAATGCAAAGGAACTATTAGACACAAAGAGACAACTTCTAGAAGACCAAGGCAGGTCTTCACAGGATTATAATGTATTCCTCACACCAATTATCGCCTAAAGCATCACCTTTCATCTCAAGTTATCTTTAAAAGACATGTATTCCACATTGATACACCTAAAATATATAATATTTTTATGCACATTTTTATACCTATTTTTGATGATATTGCACTCTGAAGGGAATGTATTTTCATGTTTTTATTACAGGTATGATTAAAATGAATGGTTGTGATGAAAGGAGCAAAAAAAGGATCAAATTTGGAGGAAAAATGAAAAGTGTGCAAAATTAGCCTCTGGTGGTTAAGTGTCAAGGGCTGGCGCATAGTCGTGGCAGTTAAAAGTGACGATTTAAATAAAATTTTGCGCCATTTTCAAGGGGTGTTTGAAGCGACCTTTGTTTTAAACTTTCTTAACTTCTTTTAGGCAGTAAATTCAAATGAAGAGATGTACCCTTTGATAGATACATTGAATCTGATTTGAAGAGACACCAAAGCACCTTTTAAATAATTATTAAAATAAAGACTTGTAATCAGAAAGATAGTTTTTTTGGAAGTTTTTAGAGAGTCTTTAAAAAGTTGTTGAATTCATTATAGGCTTGTAGAG